>NDGN011347217.1:0-12125 GCA_002564285.1 Tympanoctomys barrerae | reverse complement strand
CTTCATCATACTTCTGACAATACTAATGATTAACAGCAAGAAAAACTCCCACTTCCTAAGTATATACTTACTACATTTAAATACTGAGCTAACATGCAGGGACCTGGGTTCGTTCCCAGGCATGCCGTGCCGGCCCCACCCACATGGCACACCAAGACTGGATGTGGTGGCGCACGCCTGTAATCCCAGCATTTGGGAGGCTGAAAACAAGAGGATCACTATGAGTCCAATCTGTGGAGTGAGACGCTATATACCCTGTACTAAACATACATTAAAAAAATACTGAACGAACACTTTTACATGTATGACTGTATTTAATTCTCACAACATATGAAATACTGGTATCTCTTAATATATCATCATTTTTCCATCTGCCTGTTGTGTAACAGTCTCCTCTCTACATGTTTGTCTCTGCTACTTTATTTAAATCTAACTACTTCATATAACCTCTATAAAGCACATGGTATAGCTATCAGCCATCCCCAGTTTATAAAGAAGTAAACCAAGGTACAGAACATTAACTGCTCTGCACAAAATCACATGGCTGAGCCAAGAGCTCACCCACCTCTTCTGGCCAGTCTGGTGCTCCCATTCGCTTTAGGGCCAGCACCTGGTCTAGTCTTTCCTCATTTCAGCTGGGGTGTAACAGAGTCAGTGAAAGAGTCAGTATCACAGCCTTTAAAGTCAAAGTTAGGAAATGAGTGGGATGAATAAATAGGCTGAAAATTATCTAAGACCAGTGAAAAATCATCTAAGACTAATCACTTTCTAAGTGTGCTATGTCATCAATCCTACGGGACAGGCACAGCTGGTCCTACTTCACAGGTAAGCAGAGGCTCAAAAGAGGGAAGGCACTCACTACTATCACAGCTTATGAGTAAAAGTGCTAGGATTTGACTCCAGGAGTGTCTGAATCCAGAACAAGAGCCCTTTCCACTTTCCTGTGCTACCTCATAAAAGTTAACATTATCACCAACATCACTATTGTTATCACAGTCACCTTTGCTAAGCAGGGCCAGAAGCCGGATGGCAGTGACAGAGTGCAGCTCCAGAGCAGGTCTGCACACATCCCTCCAGGGGCCTGGCTCAGGAATCCACTGCCTGCTGCTGGGTCTGGCAGGAGCCCTTGCTGCTCCTGTCCCACGAGCAGCACCCAGCTTTGCTCACTTCTCTGCTTCTCAGAGAAAGGCAGCAGTGAAAGGATCTTGGCCAGAGCTTCGGGTGGTTTCTGCCAAGTGCATTAATGTTCAGCAGGCTCATTTACAGCAAGCTACACTGAAGGTAAAACAGCAGGCTGGCAGATGTCAGAGTCCTGAGCAGGAAGGCTCTGGTCTTTCTTTAGCAGGACTGGCCAGTGCAGGGCGTAGGCCAATTCAGAGGGTGGAGAAAGCCTGGGGGTCAGACACAATGTCAGAAAGAGAACCTACAATGAAATCATTTCATTCTTAAGAAAAATGAAAAGAACACTGTTATAATAACATTTTTAAAAGTCTGACCTCAAAAAAATTTGGGAAACCAAAAAGCTAAAATAAAAATTGTCCATAATCCCATCACTAAAATGACCACTTTTAATATTTTGATATAAAGAAGCTGCCAGCTATTTTATGTATGTGACTTTCCTTTAAAAAATGAAATCTAAAAGGCCCAGGATATAGCTGAGTAGCATAAGTGCCTACCTGGCAAGCACAAGGTCCTAAGTTAGATCCCTAGTACCAAAAGAGAGAGAGAGAGAGAGAGAGAGAGAGAGAGATCATAAGAGGCTGGACATGGTGGCACGCATCTGTAATCCCAGCACTCGGAAGGCTAAGAAGGAGTATCAGTGAGATCAAGGCCAGCCTGAGCTACAAAGTAAGGTGAAGATGAAGGCCAGCCTGACCTGAACAGTGAAAAGTGTGGTGGTACATGTCTATTATCCCAGCACTCTGAGCAGCTAAGGCAGAATTTTGTTTGAGGCCATCCTGGGCAACATATGAGACTTAGACCCTATCTCAAAATAAAAATTAGAAAGAGCTTGGATATAGCTCAGTGTAAAGGCCCTGTATTCAAAGCCCAGTACAGCAAATAAAATGAAAAATAAATTAATTCAAAAAATTTCAATGTCTCTTTTTTTCTGTGTGTGCACACACTATTAGAGATTAAACTCAGGGCCTTGTACATGGCAGCCAAGTGCTCTACTACTGAACTATATCCCCAGCCCTGTATATTTTTATGATTGCTTTTCTAATAGATTATAATGAGTACAAATAAAATAATTATTTTCCTGTCAGAAATTTAGACAATTTCTGGCTTTCCATTATCATGCATAATACATCAATGAACATCCCTATATTTAAGATTCTTGATAATTTATTTTGGATAAATTCCTAAATTAGCAAATCAGGAATGTACAGATTTTGGTACATACTGCCCCTTTTTTTTGAGACAAGGTCTCCCTGTGCAGTTCAATCTGGCCTTGAACTCACTTTGTAACCCAGGCTGATCTCAAATTATCCTCTAGAAAAGTTATATAGATTTATATAAAAATAATCTTCTCTGTATAGCATGGAAATAAATAATAGCAGTATTTCTTAGATAATCAACATTTTTTTTTTGGAAGAGTTTGAGAATAATTTAATAAAATACAGTATGGAGACTGGAGAGGAGAGATCCAACATGGCTAACCAGATGAGGAGTCACATATGAGAGATCCAGAAGATCAACTAATAACACAGATAATTGGAAGAAGAGGGCCATACATCATGATACAACATAAGTATACATCACTTTGAAAGAAGAATCTTGTAGATCAAAGAAAACATGTGCATAGGAGTTGAAAAGTGGGAAAACTGTCTGGCAGAACTTGCCTGCGTCACCTCCATTGTCACCTGTCACAGCAATGTTACTTTGGGAACTTTCCAAACAGCTGGTGGCATCGCAGAATCCAGTTCACAAGGTAGATATCAGCAGTGAGTGATCTGAGACAGGAATCTCCTCCTCACCTACCCAATCCCAACTCTGAAAAAATAAAGCAGTGATCTCTGCTTGTGTCAGGAATCCTTGATACCAGACTCCAGGTATGCCCAAGTAACTGGTAGGAGCTTGAAGCTTATCCTACACTGTCTTGGAGACTCATCTGGCATTGCTCTGGTTTGAGTCTGTACTTAGATCCCCAGGCACATGTGAGTCTACATGCAGCTCTCACTGCTCTTCTCCAACCCTAGTCATACTAAGGGCTGTCTGCCTTTTGGCACCAGTCTTTGGGCAGCCTGTGTTTACATGGGGTGTTCCCATCCTGTGTCAGTTTCTGCCTGGTACACCTGGACTGTGGCAGCATCCATTCAGTTACAAGTGTGCTGCCTCCACTCTGGGCACATCAGAAACTCCACCTTCACAGTGCCTGAGTCCTGGGCTCAGTCCTAGCTCGACCCAATAGGCTAGTACTCTGGATATTTGTGAGACACCAGCAAGTACTCTGTGCCCTCACTGGTCCTGTAGGAATATCCTTACATTAGTCTTAGGCACACCTGGACCTTAACTGGGCACTAGATAATCAATATTTTAGATTCACATTAAAAATTCTAGGTTCATGACAGCCCTGCCCCCAGGGCAGGCTGAGCCAGCCAGAGTCCAGGCATAGTAGTACATGCCTGTAATCCCAGTGCTGGGGAGGTTGAAAGCAGGAGAATCACTACAAGTCTGAGCTGCATAGTGAGATACTGCAACAACCAAATACATTAAAAAATAATAATAAACAAAAATTTAAAAATAAAAATTCTAGGTTCAAGTTTTACAAGTTAGAAAAAGCAAAAAGTATAAAATACACACATTCTAAAAATCTTAAGTAATTTAGACAATAAATACTAAGAACCAAAAAAAAAAGTACTAAGAACCTTAAAAATATGCATTTGTAGTGGGGCCAGAAACACAAGTCAGTGGTATAACTGCCTACCTGGCAAGGACAAGGTCCTGAGTTCAATCCCAAGTACCATAATAAATAAATAATAAACAACACATTTGTTCTGTTCAGGAATTCTACTCTTAGAATGTCCTATTCTAAGGGAATATAAGGCTTGTAATACACTGAGTTTATTTATAATAAAGATTAAAACAAAATAAATGTGTACAAAGAGGGCTTCTAAAAATGAACCATAAGATCAACTATTTAGCAGGCCTTAGAAATAATCATTCAGAAAATGTTTTCCAAGACATAAAAATGTCAAATAGAAAATGAAAAGCTGGAAGCAAAATTGCATATGTACCCTATGTATTCAATCATAGTTTAAAACTATGTACTGTTGAAAAAAATATATATTCCAAAGCATGAAGAGCAGCTGCTCTACAATGTGAACTTATGGGATGAATTTCTTCCCTATTTTTAAAGTTTTCTGTATTCTACATTTTCTATAATAAGGAGACATTACTTGTTACTTTGATAATCAGGATAAAAATAAAATTTTTTATAGTTGTTGATGAAGCAATAACCAGCTGCTTGTTTATATAAAAAACAAAAAAATCCGTACCATAAATTCCAGGTTGATGCCTTCTAATGGAAAAGAACAAAATGAAGAACAGGCTTGTTTTCTACTCAAATTTTTCACCATATAACAGTAAACAAAAGTATTAACTGCAAGGGAGGAACTAACGTTTAAGTGACAATATCGTAATAGAATGCTCACCCTGGGAAGAGAAATACAGCACACAGTGTGATAAATATGCTTCAAGAGTGCCTGAAGGACTGCTTTGACGGTCACCTCTACATGATGAGATTTCAATGAGTTTCTTCATTCTTTATAATAAACATGTACTAGTTTAGTAACAGAAAAACTAATAAAGCTACTTTTACTTTGAAAAATAATGAACAGAAAAAGTAAAAACAAAAAACAACTCATCTGAAGAGGAAGTGAAAGGCCAGTGCTAATAAATGAAGGATTCCAACAGGGTCTTTGTCAAACAGATTACTTGACAGTTCTTCTGTGTTCTTCTTTTTTCAAGGCACACAGCAGATCTGGTCCCTGAGGCAGAAGTCCTGAGTAAAGAGTACCTGCTAAGTTCACAGGTTTACCACCAGGAAGTAATGGAAACAGCGAGCACTGCACAGGCAGAATCCCTTAGGAAATGGACAAGAAGCCAGCCCAGCTGGGGTGCAGGCCAGGGCCGCATCTATTCTGAGGTCGGACATATGGTCAGAAAACGCCAGCCTGGCAGGTGTGATGGTGCACACTTGTAATCTTAGTACTCTGGGAGGCTGAAGCAGGAAGTTCAAAAATTGGAGCCCAGCCTGGCCATTTTAGTAATTTAGCAAGAAGCTCAAAACAATAAACAAGGCTGAAGATCTAGCAAGAATGAAAAGAAACAAAACAAAACAAACAAAAAAAGCCAGCCTAAACTATGAAATGCCTCCTTGAGCTGATGCTAGCAAACAGGAGGGCAGCAAGTAGTGAGCTTTGAGGGTTTAGATGTCAGGTATTCCAAGGGTGCTTTTTTTTTTTCTTTCCTTCTTTCTTTTTTCTTGAGACAAGGTCTGACTCTGTAGTCCATGCTATTCTTTGAGAAAAACTCATGCCTCTGCCTCCCAAATGCTGGGTTTACATATCCATACCACCATGCCTGGCCTTTCAAGCATCCCTGAGAAACCCTTCAACGTAGAAATTTCCAATTTCTTTTTACAGAGGGAAGAAACAAACAAAACAAAAAGCCAAGAAGACAAGCAGCTTTCCCAAGGCGACTACACATCACCACAGAACAGTCTTTTTACTTTTCCAAATGTGTGTTTGCAGAATTACATGTGAAGCTCTTTAAAAGTATACATTCCTAGGAAGACATACAGAATCAAAAATACAAGAGCAAGGCCCAGGAATTCAGGTAACATTCTCCCCGGGTGACTATTGTGGCTGGCCTTCTACCAGGTAGAAGAGCCAGTTGGTCACCTTATGTCTTGCTTCAAACCCGTCCACTTGCTCTGACCTCTTCCCTACTGACTGCCCATCCTGCCCATGTTCCAGTCTAACTCCCTACCATGATGTTTCTACGGTGTGCAGGGGCCTTTGAAGCCTACCAAACCCTTTATGCTAACCACCCACCCCTAATCCTCTCTCCTAAATGCTGGTAAATGTACCTCCTTATCCCTCTCCTCACCCGGCACAGCTCAGGATGTCATCAATTACTGGCTGGAGTTCTGCAGCAGTCTCCCTGGTCACCTTACCTCTAGTCTTGCTCCCTGTAATCTATTTCTATTCTTTTATGTATTTGGTACAGGGTCTCACTAAACAGCTCCAAGTCGAAGTGATCCTGTTTTCAGCCTCCCTAGAGCTCATTATTACAGGTGTGTGCCACAGTGCACCCAGGGGCAGGGCCAGTGTGGCATGTGGTTCTGGGGATCGAACCAGTCCCTGCGCTTACCTAAGCAGACGCTTAGTCCACTGAGCTATCTCGCCACTCCTGCAATTTTTTAAAAAAATTTTATGTATCTAGTACAGGTTCTACAGGGTCTCACTGCATAGATTGGTACTCATAGTGATTCTCTTGTTTTCAGCCTCCCAAGTACTGGGATTAAAGGGGCGTGCCACCATGCCCAGTCTCAATCATTGTCTCAGTGCACCCGAGGAGCACGGCCAGCATGGCACAACCCCAGCCACTGCACTCTGCCTAAGCAGGCCTTTTAGTCCCCTGAGCTACCTGGCCAGACCTCCCTACAATGCTTTCTATAATGCCACCATAGTCATTGTTCATAAACTCAGTATCTGAAACAATTTCAGATAATCTCATGATTGCTTCACTACCTGAAAAAAAATTTTTTTTTTTCAGTAAAATTACTGTTAGGATGCTGGGCATGGTGGTGTATGCCTGTAATCTCAGTGCTCAAGAGGCTGAGGTAGGATAATTTCTGTGAATTCAAAGCTAGCCTGGGCTATGTAGTGAGTCCAGGCTAGCCTGAACGACATGGCGAGACACTGCCTAAAAATAAGAAAAAGAAAAAAAAAGAGAAGAAAAAATAATTACTGTATGACAATCTCCTGGGAAGTATTTAAAAAATTCCTGGCCCCTATCACATACTCATTGATTAATCTTTGGGAGTGGGACTTCAGGTACCTGTATTTTTATAAGCTCCTCAAGTAAGGAAGATACTATGGCAGGGCTGGCCAGATAGCTTAGTGGATTAAAGCACCTGCTTAGACAGACACAGGGACTGGGGTTCAATCCCAGGCATGCTGTGCCAGCCCCAACCCCAGGGACACTGAGACTGTGAATGAGATTGGGTGTGGTAGCCCATGCCTGTAATCCCAGCATTTGGTAGGCTGAAGTCAGGAGGATCACTCTTAAGTCCCATCTGTGGAGTGAGACCCTATAGATCCTGTGCTAAATGCATTTTTTAAAAAAATACTATGGCAGATTATTGTTTGACAATGATTTACCTCATCTCTCAGAATTCCATGAATATACAGTATTTGTCTACACTAAGATTAGGTTTAACCCATGTGACTTGCTTTCAAATGTGACAAGAACAAGTGCTTAAAATGTGTTTGACCACAGGCTGAGGAGTTAGGTTAGAGATCCTTAGTTCCCACTGGTCATTTTTTTTTTTTTCCTGTATTAAGGACAGGGTCTGCAGGGTCTACAGGGTCTCACTATGTAGATCTAAGTTAACTTGTAGTTAACTCCTGTTTTCAGCCTTCCAAGTGTTGGGATTACAGGCGTGTGACACCATGCCCAGTCTCAATCACTGTCTCAGTGCACCCCGGGGGCTCCCGGGACCAGCACGGCAAGCAGGGATTGAACCCCAGCCCCTGTGCTCTGCCTAAGCTGGTGCTTTAGTCCCCTAAACTATCAGGCTGGCCGGCCAGCCCCCCACCGGTCATTTTAAATCCACAGATTTGACTGTGACAAGGGGCCACTAAACAAACGAGCAATTCCTGTGCTGTTTATCTGTAAGTAGCTCTGGCGCAAGGGGCTTTGTGGCTACCTTCTCAGGACCCTTCCTGGAAATCCACGAGCTATTCTTATTTCCAATAAAACCTCTCCTAATCTCAAAAAAAAAAAAAAAAAAAAAAATCCATCTTGACCGGTTGGACTTAACTGCCAAGAAAAATGCCCCAGGAAACAAGGCTGGAAAACTGAAAGAGATATAAAGCAGACTTGAAGCCAATCCAAGTTCTGGAGCCAAGCTCACTGAGAACACAGCCTAGAACAGTTATACCCCAGTGGTCCACAGAAAAGAAACTAAGAAAGTCTGATACTAGAAATCATCCAGTTTTGGAGTAGTTGTTTATGCAACTACTCCAGGGTAACATACAGATGCAGTGTGAAGATTTTTATCTAGAAGTCCCCCCAAGCCTCACACAACCACAGGCAGGAATTCTGGAAGGTGACTGGATCAGGGGGTGCTATACTCACTGGTGGATTTGCCCACTGATGAGTTTACATCTATTAGAAAAGTGAGTCTGGTTGGAAGAGGTCTCTTCCATTTCCCTCTGCCACGCTGTCTGTCCTGTGTTAGAGCACGCCAACTATTACTGAAACTTAAGCCAAAATAAACCTCTCCTCCCTTAAACTGCAGGTGTCAGATATTTTCCCAGAAATGAGGAAAGTGACTAAGACACATACGCACAGCCAATATGGGAACCTTCAGATATGTGAAAGTTCAAATGCCTCAACCTGGAATGTAAGACCTTCCATGGACTGGTCAGCCTCTCTTCTCTACTCATTACTTAGTCTCCTACGTTTGATCCCTACTAATTAAGTGAACAACTTTCTTTTCATACCACATGTACCTTTGTGCATACTGTTTTATGTTTCCTCTTGTCTCTCACTATTTTACTCCATGGGCTCCTCTAAGGTTTGTTCAAGTTCCATTACTCAGATCACTGAAAGGGTAAACACTCACTTCTTAGCAACACAAAACCATTGAGCAGAGCATAAGCAAATGAGTTCTGAGATCAGACTTCCATGTCTGGATCCTGTTTCTCCTACTTACCAGCAGTGTGACTTGGGCAAGTTACTAAACTTCTTTGAACTTCACTGTCTTCCCTACCTCTCTCTCAGTTTTGTTTTGGCAGTGCTAAGGATCACACCAAAGGCCTTGTGCAAGCTAGGCAAGCATCCTACTAAAGGAATGGTGCGGATAAATGAAGTAATACAAAATGTAAAATCTGGCATATCACAGAATATATAATACCACCCTATCCTCTTTTACAGATTCCTCCAGGGTACAGCATATGGCTAGACCCACAGTACAAAGTTGGTCAATATTGATTATGTGGATGAAAAAATTAGTTTAAATTCAGTTTAACTATTTATACTTCAGATATGAAAAAATGATCCCCTAGGTCAGATACATAAGTGCAACATTTGTTGGCAATAATACCTGTTTCTCTATGAGTCGAATGGTATCCTCTGAAGTCTTATCCTTTGACTTCCTCAGCTTATTCATTGCATCAGTACGAACCCTCCGTAAAGAGTCTTTGGCTTTGTTGGTATTCTGTTTGGCCAGTTTCACCAGCATCTCCCTGTGCTCCCTGGTTACTCTAATAAAACACAGAAAAAGAAAAGAAAACCAAAATCATTCTATACATTAACCTCTAACTAAGAACTTAAACTTACTCTGTCCTCTAGCTCAGCAGTCTGTAACTCTACTTTGTCAACTGAGGATCTTCATGTTTCTGACACCTTCATGGCCATAGACATCCTCAGAGTCTGATACCACATTCCAGGAGAGTTAGATGAGAAGAGCTGGTAAGAGCATTGCTTTGCAGCATGAGCCAGGACTGTAGGCAGATGTTGGACCAAATCGTTATCATGCATTTAGGACCTTATGTGACGCATTCAGGACCTCTTCTCTTTAGAGTTCCCTTTTGCCTAAAAGGGACACAAGGGGTGCTATGAAGACTACATAAGATGATGGTCAAGAATTGTTGAGTACTAGCCTTGGCATGTCAGTTGTAATTCTACCTCTTGCCCACTAAAGAAAGCAATGTAAGTTGACTGATGATGCTACAAAAATATTATCTTTAAATTTGCAAATTGTCTAAAACAAGTAAGTAGCAGCCCTCTATAGTCTTCATAATCCATCAGCTCACGTCCCAGTATGGCTATCGTGAACAATATCTAGTATGTTGCATGAGCCAGAAATAAACTTCTCTGGAAAAGTCATGGAGATCTGGGGGTTGCCTTTTACTACAGAATAGCCCACCACATCTTCACTAGGATCACTACCTCACTAGGATCTGAGGAGTTAAATTCAAATCAGGTAAAGAAAGGGAGGATTTCCAGGAGGAGGACTGGGCATATACAAAGAAATGAAGCTGCAGAGACCATGATTCATTAAGGGAACTGGCTGGAACAAAGAAAGGAATGATAAGAGAAAAAGTTGGGTAGTCATATTATAGAGGGTCATATAAGATCCTGAACCCCACGGTACAGAACAAGAAAATGAGGCCCAAAGAAGGTGGATATCTTACTCATAGTCAGACCCAGGTTGGCCTGTCTCAAAAGCCAATGATATTAGTATAACAAAATTCCTCTGCCCTGAAGTGGTCATCACTGGCACATAGTTCCTGACTCACATCAACATGTTTCTTGCCAGAAAAAGACAATTCCAAGTTCTGGGCACGTGTTCAGTGTGGAATAGTGATGAGTAGCTTCTAAACATTCAATGACATCTATCTGGTGTTTCCTCTGATGAGAAAAAATATTTAAGAATTTTGAGAAAAAGTTTAAGACAAAGTAGACAACTATGATATAAATAAATCCTGAATTCTGCTCCTTGGAAGTATTCTCAAAACAAAAATGATCTTGACTACCGTTTTTAAATCCATCTATGTCAGGTGAGTACTTTTAAGTATACTAGCTTGTGGATTTTCATAACAATGCTTCAAATTAGGTACTAGTACTCCCTCTTCTAATGAGAAAATTAAGACTCATAGATGAGTGACTTACCCTGGGCTTGAGTGACAGAACTGGAATTCAAGTCCAATTTTTTCTGGCCTATATCCTTTCTACTACTCTATGCTGCTTAACCTTATAATCTATTCCAAATAAATCATGTACTTATGCTTCCAGGCAAAAAACTGCTCAAACTCAGTAATATGAATCCTGGGACCAGAAAGGACAAAACCACCATGTCAGGACTTCAGGGATTTGGAGCAGATCTTGTTACTTTTATGGCTTTTAATTCATTGAATAAAAATCATGCTGACATGTTTAGGTCTCTTTTTTGTTCTGCCAAAGCATATGTCAGTATAAGGAAGGAACAGGAAAATTAAAACTTGATCCACTGATTCAAAAACTTAATCCTGCTGAAATACTAGGAGGTAGAAAATAAATGAATCTAAGACTGTAAAAAATCTCTCAAACTTCTCTAAAAAAAGACCTCAATGAAATATTTCAATCTTATATTTCATATATAATCTGAAATAAGATATCCCACTGTTTAGGAAAAAACCTAATAAAATTTATCTAATCTACTTCACACTACCTTGTTATATTTATATTTTAAATGGAAGACAAACATACATTTTTAAAGCATAAATTAGGATTCAAAAAATGTTAAAAGGCTTTATTTAAAAACCAAAATAATCATGTGTAATTTGGCCTTAATAAAATGTATTTGTATTTATTAAGGCAAATGTGACATTACTATGTTATTAATATCAGTTTCTAAATTTAACAGTGTACAATCATTGATATCTCAAAATATTTCCATTTTGGGATGCAAATACAAAATCAGTTTCTAAATAAAAACTATGAAAAGATGGAGAGTATGAGCCGGTCAAATAGCTCAACAGATTAAAGCACCTGCAAGTGGGCAAAGGGGTTGGGGGTTCAATCCCTGGGGCCTGCCTTGCCAGTCCCACCCCCAGGACACACTGAGACAGCAATTAAGACTGGGCACGGTGGTGTGCGCCTGTAATCTCAGCTCTTGGGAGGCTGTAAACAGGCGGATCATCAATGGAATAGATTAGAAGATGTAGAAGCCTCTACGATCACACTCAGTCACCTGCTCTTCGACAAAGGGCCAAACATGCTTACTGGAAGAAAGATAGCCTCTTTGAGAAATGGTGCTGGAAAAACTAGCTCTCTACATGCCAAAAACTAAAACTTGATCCAGGTCTATCACCATGCACTGAGCTAAAGTCAAAGTGGATTAAAGA
>NDGN011347190.1:0-15412 GCA_002564285.1 Tympanoctomys barrerae | reverse complement strand
AGTAGAATAAGCGCTTGCCTGGCAAGTGCAAGGTCCTGAGTTCAATCCCCAGTACCACAAAAACAAAAAACAAAACAAACAAACAAACAAAAAAAACATCTCTCCAAAGACTCCTGTTCGGGGACTCAGAAAGGTAATTAGGTTGTGGGGTACTGATCTCATTGAGAAATTAACCTGCCTGTGAGTTCATAGCTCAACAGGCTATTAGCAGGCAGGGAAAAGTTGGAGGACGTGTAGCCTGGGGCCTGACCCTATATTCTGGCTCTGGGACCTTTCCTTCTGGGTCCTTCCCTTGCTTTCTGCTTCTCTGGCCCTTCCACTGTGATCTTTCTGCCTTGGAACCCGCTGGCCATGAGCTAAAACCTCAGAAGCCATGGTCCAAATTAAACCTCTTCTCCTTTAAGCTATAGCTGTCAAGCATTTTGTCTCCACAGTGAAAAGCTGGCTGATGCATCTGATATGTCAGAGACTGGCAAGGTCCCCTAAACCAGAATGGAACTTACTATTCCGGTACTAATTCTCTATTCTCAGGGCTTGGATCATCTGACTCTGCTGTTTGTTGCTGTGAAAGAAAGCAGTTTTTAGTATTTTCAGTGACTAGTTGAGGAATCTGAATAAATGCCCACCTTTAAAATAATTCAGGCCTAGCATTTTATCCTTCTTCAACCCTTCATTAGTCCAGGAACATTTATGTGGAAGTTTTGAGGTAACTCCCTACTGGGCCTTGAGCAGTGACACACTTTGCTCCCTCTCCCCCTTGCCCCACCCCACTGTAGCACTCTGCATATGGCAAGCTCTTGATAAGTTGTCCTGGCTAACTGCTCTAGTGATTGGCCTAAACTTACAGATGAGGAAACTGAGACTTACCGTCATGAAGTGATGCCCAACAGTGTCGTTTGACTGACTTTTCCCTCTATCCATCCACCCCTGTTGCTGTCGTCTCTGTTGTGTCCATGACCACTAAAGTGGCATCCAGCTAGTGCCATGACCAGGAATGCCTAACACTGTCTCATTGCCTCAGAAACGCACGGCGCTATTTATGGGAGAACACGGGTGATTGACCAGTGTGCTTTACCTCTTGGCCTTTGGAACGCAGTCTACAGAATTTGCTCCAGAAAACCTCACACAGATTTGTGTTTGTGGAAAGGGGTCCAAAGACTTAATTATTTTTTGAGAGCTCTAGTATTTGTCCTTTGCTAAGCAGGTCATCTTTGAGACAAAAAATGCTGTGTGTGACCCACCATCCCTGCTGCTCAATGGAGTTGACAGGCGGCCAAAAACTTGTGGCCCTGCCCGCAGGCCTGAGCACAGCCAGAGGGTGAGCTGCCAGAGAAAATCCTGTTTGCCTCCCCACTTGCTGCTCTGTCCCTTGAGCTGTTGTCCAAGCCTGGATGAGTTACCAGAGCAGGGCCCACTTGACCCATCTTAATTGGTGGCTGTGCTGAGCTGAGGAGGAAAGGTCAGCTTGTCTCTTCAGACAAAAGTCAGCAAAGTGACACCAACAGGCATCATGATGGCTTAAAGGGTTCTATGACTGGAAACATCTAAAAATTTGTGTTTCACTCACCACCAGTGGCAGAGGCCGCATCTGTCTTTCCTGGCAGGCAAATGTAGAAATAGGTGCCAGTAAGTGAAAACTTGAGAATTTCAAGTTTTCACTCTTAGTGTTTCACCAACCTTTGTTTTAGAGTTACGCTCATTTAACTATGATTCATGCTGAGAAGCCCCCAGCACTTGAGAGGACATTTAAAGGGGCCAAGTAGTGGCCCCTCCCGCCCTTAGCAGTGTGTTTTGGGGAGTCTTGTCCCACAACGGAGCATCAATTATGTTTAATCTATGAGTCCATCAGACTGTTAGCCACACTGACCTCACAAGTGCAGCATCTGCCAGGGAGAGACGGACTCACAGGTGAGCCGTCCGGGTCAGTTGGCACCTACCAGGGAAGAGCCAGGCTTCACACAGTGCTTTCTAATCTACCAGGTCTCGTTTACTGGTCCTTACATGTCAGCAAAGCCCATTTAGAGTGACAACAATCATCTGGGACGGCAAGTCTCCTATGAAATCAATACCAATTTTATCTTTCTTATGTTAGGAATTCCCAATGTGTTTTGGTTAAAACAATAAAATATCTTATGGATAAGACTGGTCCAGTGGTAGAGCTCGTGCCTGGCATGAGTAAGGCCCAGGGTTAATCCTCAGGGCTGCAAATAAAGACCATTAAAAGACACAGTGACCCACTTGTAGAGTCGTTGTGTTGGATCAAATGGGAGCACACATGTCTAGGGCTGCCTCGAGTGGCTAACATTCCCTGTTCTCAGGGAATGTCAGCTACTGTTCCCCCTGTTTCCATGCCACCATGGCTGTCCTACTGGTGGCAGAAGATGACCCTTCTATTCTTTGCTTGCCTTTGGCTAGAAGTAAAATCAATGAGATCTGATAGGAAAAACCTTCCTCTTTGTACTTAGACATTCACTTCTGGGGCTGTAAGGTGAAGACTAGCTTGCTCCATCTTTAAACCCTTGTTTCTGGATTAGATCAGGCTACAACTGGGGTTTCATCAGAAAATGCCAGCAGTCAAGAGAAAGCCTGGTAGCTTGGACCTGTTTAAGAAGGAATTTTTAAGTGAAAGGTGAAACTACAATGGTGACCAATGATCATGTGGGTGAGTCCACATAAGGCTAAGTTCTAGAGTCTTCTTAGGAGCTCAGGCAGTTGGAAAGATGTGGGCACAGCCCTAATTCCCTAAACTCCAAGCAGAATCAGTAAGTATCAGTATCTACAGTGGTTGCTGCTTACGGCTTGTCATCATAGTGTTCCAAGGTACATGGTCCATGCTCAAATAATGGCTGCTGAATAGATAGTCCTTAATAAAATGTAAGAATCCAGTTAGATCAAAATTTTAATGTTACAAACTGTTTAACTTTTACTTTATCATATTACAAAAAAATCAGTTATAGAAATTTATGAAAGAGATAAATAAAAAAGCCCCATATTAATATCCTATTTTTCAAATATAACCTCTAGAATTGTTTAATATATATCCATATTGCATTAGCTCTTTTTTGTATGGTTCAATAAAGTTTTGTTGTTGTATGATATTGTATAAAAATTATTACTTGAAAAAAAAGTGATAACCTTCCTGTGAACAACAATGAGCATTCCATTTGGATAGGAGTGTTCTACATTTGAGTATCTTAGTCAAAGAACTAGAATCATCTCTGGAAAAGCCCATGTATGTGCTCAATATCTTCTCTGCAGCAGACACCGGAAATGGGAGAGGAAAGGTAACCAGTGTTTACACTGCAAGCATTTCACGTAGGTTATGGACCAACTTGTGTCTCCTATTCCACGCATATGTTAAAGTTCTAACCCCCGACCTCAGAATGTGACTGTAGTGGGAAACAAGACTGTAAGGAGGGGACAGAGTGAGTCAGTACATTCCCCTCCTGTTTTACATGAATGCGTATGGGCCTGCATATTTTTAACCATTGGTGCAGTGCTGACCTGAATTATCTATTGTCTCCTTGAAATCAGTAGCAATACTGTGGTCATATGGGTGAGTTCTCACCCAGTAAGTCCAGTGTCTTTATAGGAAGAGGTGGTTGAAAGAAGACGTGCATGGAGAAGACCATGTGAAGACACAAGGCGAAGCCCAGAAGCCCAGCATCTACAAGCCAAGGAGAGAGGCCGTAGAAGAAAGCAACTTGGTGGGGAGTAGAGCTCCGCAGCACAACACGGGCCTGGCAAGCTCAAGGTCCTGAGTTGTAGTCTGAGTACCAAAACCACTCTCATCAATACCCTAGACTTAGATTTCTAGATTCTAGGACCACAAAAAAATGAAAATTTGCTTTTTAACACAACCAGTCTGTTGTACTTTGTTATAATTAGTAAATTAATAAAGCACATATTATTACATTGAATAATGTACACAAATAAATATGTTACTATCACTAATTTATAAATGAGAAAACATGATTTGAGAAATAAAAAATGTGTCTATGTTCTCATAAGTGGTCAAGTAGCTGGTTAGAATACAAACCCAGTTCTGCTTGAGAATACCCAACACATGGCAATATTTTAATAAATATTAACACTCATTGTTTACCATAATATTGACTTCAAAAAGTAACTATTGATTAAATGTGTGCAAATCCATGTAGACATATCACATAAAACAGGAGGAAAATATATTGGTTTATTACAGAAAAAGTGAAAGTTCAAACTCCATAGATATTGTCTGAACTCAAAGTGAATCTATACTTCTAAGCTCTAGACTATTATAGAAGAATATAAAAAAAGAGCTCTGGATGTCAAAGGCACATTGATTATAGGCAGAAACGGCAGCACTTTGTGGAAATCTGTTCTATAAGGCTAACATTCTAATGCATTTCCACTCTAAAACAGACGAGCTCTTCCAAATAACATCTTAAAATTCTTTGCCCTAGTTAGTGTTTTTAGATAGCCTTTAATCATAGCCAGAGATTAAAGTTTGTGTTCACAGTTGTTTTAAACCAAGATATTATTCTCTGGCTTTTCAATCATATTTTTATCCCTTTGTGCATCTCATCAAAGCATTTTGATTAGAGCAAGTCATTGAGAAAGCAGAAGCCAAAATAAATACTTGAGTCTAAGTTACTACAGTGAAGGGACTGCAGTTTCAGTCAGGCCCAAGTTATGGGGGCTTTAATGGTACTGTGAGGTTCTGGCATTTAGGGTATTAGCTTATATGTTGATTTTATCCTTCCTGGCTTATTTCTGATTTCTAATGACATCCATGTTTTTCAGTCCTAGTCAGTCTTGACAAACATTTTCTCCCAGACTTCTCAGAGGTTCTAGCCAGTAGGCGTTTTTCTTTGCCTCGACACTCATGAGATCCTGGCCCTTGGCCCAAGCCTGTGCCCAGCAGCCTGGCCATGTCACCCATGTGGGCTGTGTGAGGGCCAGAGGTAACTGCCAGCTCCACTATTTCCAAACTGCTTCTGGAATAAGTGGAAATCAAGTCGGGGTACAAAGCTACCTGCTAAGAGACTCTACAGAGTCAGATTTTAGAGGGAGGCAGAGTTGGTTCAAATCCCAATTTCCATCAGTAACTCATGTGACATTGAGCCCATTGCTTAACCCATGTGGGCCTTGGTGTCCCCAGTTATTAGGTAGAGCTAACACCTGGCTGGCCAATTCATTACAATGAGAACATCAAATAACACAGATAAAATATGTCAGGCAGCCTGTGGTGCATGGTAGGTGCTGAAGAAATAAAAACCATAAACATAATTCTGATGACTTCACTCACTGTGACTTCCATGCTTTTTTGGTGGTTGGGATTTCATTTTCCACTGGAAAAAGGCCGCCTACAGAGGAGAAATACCGTGGTGACTCGAAGTGCCTTGGGGACCTAACCCTGCACAAGACCCAAGAGTCCCTACGGAGGGCATTCGCCATGTGTTTCAGACTTGGTGCCTCATCCACCAAGCATGCTCCCTCCGGAACAGCAGGAGACCGCCCAAGGCTTGGAGAAGTTCAGGGAAGCATCTGAACTTCTTGGGAGCTGTCCCATCAAAACTGGGATTGTCTGGGTTTTGACCACTGGGGCCAATATTCTCTTCTGTCTGGGCTTTTTAAAAAGCTCAGAAAATTGGATTAGTATTTTCAGTTGTTTATGACATTAGAAGCTCTTCAGCATGAAAATCCCACAAAGTTCAAGCAGAATTTTATGGACCCAAGAGATGAGTAACGTGAGAAAATGAAGGAGATTATCACTCAGTGGGGGAAATTAGGGACTCTGAGGAGAAAAATGTGAGCTACCTTCACCAGAAAGGTTTTAGGACATGTGAGCCTTCCCAACTGTGTTTGGAATCTCCCCTTCATGCCATAAACTGCGGTCAACTAGTAAAATGGAAATGTTAGTAAGCACCACATACGACATCTCGTTTTGCTCATTCCTTCATTCAGCATTATCTGTAAACTACTTGGTCTGGCATACAGAAAACATTCCAGACTTTCTGGAGATTCCTCAAAATTTGTGTACCTAGATTTTAAGAATTTCACACTTATGCCCCATTTTTAACATTTTGTTCAGGAGCCCCCCGCCCACACACACATGAGGAAGTTTCCCCCAGGGAGTATAATGTATGCTACTGCTTTGCTTTCACAGAGTCTACAACATTGCAGGTATTGTAATACTTTCCCTTAAATAGTATCATCTGTCTCATAACCTTAGACAAGGTTTTTTGAGGAGCATCTTTTTCTTTTAAAATTTATTTGGTACAGGGTCTCACTACACAGCTCAGACTCAAAGTGATCCTCCTGTTTTCAGCCTCCCCAGTGCTGGGATTACAGGCATGCACAACCACACCTGGTCTGGGTAGCCAGCTCAACACACCCCAGGGCAGGGCTGGCACTGCATGCAGTACCAGGGATCAAATCCCAGTCCCTGAGCCTGCCTAAGTAGGCACTTAGTCTACTGAGCTATCTCGCTGGCTCTCGAGCAGCAACTTTTTGTTTCTCTCCCATTTTGATTTTTCAGCCTCTTTTTCTTTTAGAATCCTGGGTAGTCTCTTGACTTATCCATGATTGAATTTTGTACTACTCTGAAAAAGAACAATGATTTGAGTAAATACCACACATTGTTTTTGTTAATATGTCATATTAAATTTAAAATCTCAAATCCAAATCAAAAGTTGGATCTCTTAACACTTCATTCTTTAGGAAATCTGAAGGCTATGAGTAATTTTTCTCACAGGCGCGCGCACACACACACACACACACACACACTGCAGATTTTAAAGGTTCCCAACATTTTTTAGTCACTCTGTCATCATGTATGGAGCCTATTTCCATCAATAGCATTGCTCCTCAAGAGTACTGATTCCGGCTGGATGGGACAGGTATAGTTTGAGGAAGGCCCATCCCCCACCATGTAGTATTAAGTTCATAATTGCGCCAAGAGAATGAGATTCCTTTTGCCTGCTCTGATAGCTGTATTGAGAAAATTTGACCAGGATTGTCATACTTTGCAAGGAACAAACCCCTTAAATTCTTTTGGAGATAAAAGACCTCTCTTAGCCTGGTTTGTGTTGCTATAACAAAATTCCTGAGGCTGTGAAATGTATAAAGAAGGAGAGTTTATTTAGCTTACATGTCAGAGGCTGAAAAGTAGCCCCATCTTTCAGCCTGTAGTCAGGGGCTCTGTCTGTTGAATAGCAGAGCAGATGGTATCATGGTAGGGGGTGCTCATGGCAGGACAGGAAGTAAGAGAGCACAACTTGGTCTCACAGGAACAGTGCATTCCAGTGACCTGACCACTCCTGAGACCCGGAAGTAAATCATGCACAAGGCTGGGGTCCTTGTGACCAAAGCACTTCCTACCGGTCTGGACCTCTGACAGTGTCCACCACTTCAGGGCTAGCACGCCGGGAACCAAGGCTGTGTGGCACATGAGTCTTCAGGGAACAACCGTGTTCAAACCATTGCAAGTTCCTCCCGGACATCCTGCTTGAGGGCTGCCCGCACGGTCACGTGGACCCTGCTGCCTTGGCGTGCCTGCATCCATCACGACCTCAGCCTGGCGATTCATGGCTAGGCCACCAGTGTCTCCTGGCGCTCCAGGAGGCTCCAGGAAGCCTTCTTCCCAGCCCAGCCCTGCACAGGAAGGGAGAAAAGTCTGCTGGACGAAAGTTTGGGTTTTCCTTATGAAAACACAATGAGCTGCTCAGAGATTTTAGAGCAAGCCCAGATCAAAACAAACAAACAAATAAGAGGAAGCAAAGCAAACAAGACATTTTTCCTCGTGTTCATAATATCAACAGTTCAAATTTCATAATAAGTCAAGGATGCTTGTAGTGGAAAACAAAATAAAGTAAAGCTCCTCTGGAGCAACTCTGCGAATGTCTTCTGTCCTAGACTCGCGTGAACTGTAAACTATGGAAGGCCTGAAGTGAAGACGCCCTCGTGGCCCCTTGCCTTCCTTCTCTCCCTTTCCTGCAAGAGAACAAAACTGACTTGAGATGGGGGAGCGGAGACTGAGACCATTTGCCTTGTCAGACAAGAGTGTAGAACAGCTTGAGAAAAGGGGGAAAGAGGTTAGCCGACATACCACGCCGGGACCTAAGCTTAAACCCGCGGTCCTGGAGGGAGAAGCTTGCGGGCGCTGTGTGCGAGGCTTGGGACATCCGAGCTGCGGAGCTGCGTGGGGCTGGCCGCGTTGGATGGCGCTCCCCTCCGCGCTGAGCGCTTCGTTTCTGGAAGCTGTTGCCTTGCAGCCGGGAGTTGCAGGCACAAGCGCCCGCGGGAGCAAGAGCTGAGACAAGCCTAACACAGCTGCGCACTGTTGGAGCTGTGGCCGGGGCTGTGCCGTTTTCTGTGAACAAATATCATGCCCAGAATGACAAAAGACCTGTCCCATCAGGAGGCTGAGTGTACTTTTTAGCCTTCGGAAAAGTTGCCATTGACTTAGTTTCTTAGGGCAGCTAGATCCATCTCCCCCTGGCATAGGTTTGGAGTGGTGGTTCAAATTCTGAAGCAGAAATTCATGGACAACCCTCAGAGTATCTGCTGTTTTACTAAGTTTTGTAGCATAGATTCTTGGAGGGGGAAGAATAGTATTAATTTGATGATAGTGCTAATCTGAAACTTGACTACTATTCAGTGAAATTGTGTGCATTTAAATAAGAGGTAATTTGTGACAGGTGAAAGGGCTCAGAAGAGTTGTCCCCAGAGGCAGGACTGAGTCAATTTGAAACAGGTGGATGGCCACAGTTACTCACCTGATGGTAAAAGAATGTTCTGTTGAGTGTGACGTTAGCGTATCATGTTTCTCTAAGAGCAGGCTGTGTCCTACAGACCTCATCTAGCTAATTCTCTGGCATCCCTGGGAAGCAGGCCACGCATGGAAAACTGCTTCACTCCTACACTTCTGGCAAAGTCCATGAATTTTTAATAGGAAAATATATATGTCATTAAAAAAAAAAAGATTATATACTTCAGAGGTAGGGAAAATGTTCAGGGGCATTAGCAGAAGTTAGGAAGGGGCGAGGTTGTTAATAATGAGGTGAAACTCAAATTTGAAGAAAAGGGATTTGGGGAGAAGCTAACAAAGGGCCCTCCTTATTGTAGGTGAAGCAGAAATCATAGGTGCTTTAATGTCGAGAGAAAGAGACAGCAAAGAGCAAGAGTGGCAACTGTGTGACAGTTCTTATATGATTGGGTCCATTTGCACGGAAAGTTACTACCATTTTAGACTGGCTGAGTGTTCATCTAATTCCTAGGGTTGGGTTTTTTGTTGTTGTTGTTGTTCTTTTTTCTTTTTACTATGTATTTAATACAGGGTAAAGAGGGTCTCACTATGCAGATCAGACTCATAGTGATCCTCCTGCCTCAGCCTCCCAAACCTTGGGATTATAGGCACGTGCCGCCATCCCCAGTCTCAATGGTCTCATTGTGCCCCAGGGGAGGGGCTGGCATGGCACACTGGGGATCAAATAATTCCTGTTTTTAATGAAAACAGCTTACTAATTACTAAAAGAAACAGCTACTACTCCATAAATGGGTGCTTACAGAGGGCCAGAAAGGATCACTACCACCACATGGTCTTCTCAAGATTTTTTGACACCTCCATTCCTCATTCTTGTCTACCTATGAGGTCCTTAGCACGGGATGATGTTCAGAAGTCACAGGGTGGGGAAAGCAAGGGCAGGCAGGCAGCCCTGCTGCTGTCTGCTGGGAGAGCCTGGCTCATGCCTACTGTGCTAGCTGCCCCTTCTCAGGGCAGAGAGGGTCATAACAAGAGAGAAACCAAGGTTACATTTATAGGGGCTGAAGGATGAAAATCCCTAAGCCTAGTTTAGATTCTAACCCCCTGAGCGAACGCAGGCATTGCTGGGAACAAAGCGAGGAGGCCAAGAAGGAGGTGAAAAATCTGTGTGCAGTGTAGTACCTGTGTGACCCATTTTCCTCTGTCACCTGGGAGGGATGGCATGCGGCAGCAATGTTCTGATGTTCTGGTGGGCGCTAGATCTTCGAGGCCCAGTGCACTTGCTGTTGTTTTCTTATTACTGTTCCTCTCCACAGATGGCACTTCTGTGACATGGCCCTGATATTTGTCCCAGTCAGCCATGGGGCTTCCTGTCCTGAGAGAGATGATCCAAGCTGCCCAAGGCATTGACTTGGAAGGCAACTGAAATTTGACCACTCAGAGTGGCATCTGCAGGTTCCCTTCCTGCTGATGTCCTGTTCTGTCCCAGTGTCTCCCGTCTGAAGGAGCTGTCCTTCTGTAAGCTGCTCTGCCAGAGCTGGAGGGATTGTCCTCAGCCCGAGTCCAGGCTCTGTGACTGGGCTCTGTGCAGGTTCCTGCTATTGTCTGTGCATAATTTTCAGTCTTAGTGGAAGCTCAAACTTCTAGTACCCATCCTGGCAGACTTTAATTTCAGGCACGAGGTCTCATGCTAACACATCAGAGTGACAAGATTTGAGAGAAGTCAATTAAAATCTAACATGTAACTTTCTTTTGAATGGGGGTTGTTTGTTGCTGAGATAGGGTCTTGCTGTATAGTTCAGGCTACCCCTGAACCCACTATGTAGCCCAAGCTGGCTTTGGATTGTAGCAATCCTTCTGCCTCAGCCTCCCAGTGTTGGGATCACAGGTATGGACCACCACGCCTGGCAAGGGTCAACTTTCTAAGTCTCGATTTCTTTGTCTATTCTATAAAAAAACACAGAGATAACTAAAAGCATCTTGACTGGAAAGCTTGGTGCTTTTGCAACAACCTACTTCCAGCACAAAGAGATCAACAGGAAGTCAACCTCAGCTCGAGGGCAAGTTAGAAAGCATGCATCCTCCCAAAAAATAAGATAAAATAAAAAAGAAAGCACCTGTCCCACCTCTACCTTATCACCTGATGCACACACTTCTTACCATTGCCGCATTTTAGGCAAGTGGAAACCCTTTCACGGAGGGTATTTATAATCTTCCCATGTGAAGTAGGTAGATTTCTGTCTTAGCCCTGCTTTACAGAGATGGAAATTAATACTTAGAGAATTTCTTTTTAAGTGACTGGCCTCAGATCTCCAGCTCCTAAGTAGAGCCAGTTCTGAAGCCCACGGATTCTGGCTCAGATCCGCAGTCCTTGTCCCATGGCCCACAGCGCTGAGGTCACCGATGACCCAAGCGATAATCTAAACGATGCCTCTGAGGCTGGACAAGATTCTGAATCTTCAAAGAATGATTCTGTTTGATCCTTCCATTGCATTGGCAAAGTGGATTGGAAATCTGTAGGGTCACTCCCACCCCCAGTCATAAACGACCCTGGTTACAGAATTTCCGGTTCCTAAACACTCCCATTATAGTTCTATGCCCCGCTCACTCATTCGGCTATATGGAAATTTGCCATTGGGATGAAGGACTAGAAAAGCTATCACAGAAACCTAAAACAGCATACAGCAGGAAATGAGCAAAGCCGTCGTATATTGTAGTCCTGTTTCTGTCTCCAAGGAGCAAACTCGAAAACAGACACCTGTGACTTTAAGAGAAACAGTCATATGGGGAGTGTGTCACAGGTGCAAAGGAAAACTATGATTTCCCTGCTCTGGTGCGAGGAGCTCCCGAGGGCCTGGGTCTGCTTGCAGTTGCCCTGGCCTTCCTTCGGGGGTGTGATGTCTGGTATTATTATTGGGTGGAAATAATTCAGGCAGGAAAGCATGGGCCCCTTCTAGGGAATCTTTACAACGTATAAAGCAAACATCACTTCATCTTGGCTGCAGGGGCAGGGAGGTGGCAGGCTTGAGGTCATCGCAAAGGCCCTGCTCCTCTGCCCATTTCCTTCCTATTCTTTTTTTTTTCCTGACTGGCCTGTCTATTGGGTCCTAGATACTTTTTCTGTTCTTCCTGCACCCGAAGCAAGGACCCGGCCAAAGGGCACTGGGTAAGACAACTCTGATGTTTTCTAAGTCAGGCATCGTCACTGCAAACTCGCCTTTTGTCCAGCAGAGGCAAGAGATGGGTTCTAGAGGGCTTGGCCACTGCTCCGTGGTCCGGCTTCCCTGGGGAATGAACAGGCTGAGCCAGCTGCCCGGGGTGCCTCGGCTCTGCAGCATTTTGCTGGCATTCTTGATCTTGCCCAGTCCCACTCAGACATCTGGCTGATTACCCAGAACCAGGGGCCTAGGGAATGCCTCATGCATGGCCATTCTACATGTGCCAGGTCCGTGGGCTGGTTTTCTTCAATTATGCTTATTACTCCATGTTCTCTTCAAAATCAGCCATCGTCCCTTAAAGGCCAATCCCATTTCCTCTGCCCCCTTTTCCCCCTTCCTTGACAGCCTGTGGTACTGGATCCAGTTGGGAAGCCCCTGTCTTGATTGCCCTGGTTCCTCTTGGGGGACTCTCCAACCTCCATGGCACTTCCTCTTCCTGCTCTCCTTTGACTCAGGTGCTACCCTAAGGCCTACTGCGGGTCCTCTTGTCACCCCTCTCCTCACATTATCCCCTGGTGAGTATGCCAACCCCTGCCAAACTGTCACTGCTCCATGAATGCCTCTCAAATCTGTGTCTCGAACCCTGTGGGTTTCCCTAGTAACAAGATGCCAGCCCATAGAATACCATGCAAACATGTGAGAGCTGGACAGAGATAGCAGAATCACAATTTGTTGTTTTAGACAATAAAAATAGTTTTAAAAAATGCTATACAGAATTTCAGTATACAAGATGATAAGAAATCAACAATGGTTGTTATATTGCATATTATTGTCTTCAAATTAATTGTTCAGGTTACCAAATATAAGCATGCAAAATTGCTCAAGTTTTAAAAAGAAGAAAAAAGTTTAAGCATAACTGTTCTGAGAAGTTGACCAGTAGAAAAATATTGAAAAATAGACCAGTAGAAATCAGCACAATTATCCAAGCTATCATATATATGTAATATATTATAATTATATGTATTATATATATATATATATACTTTCTTTTTCCCCTTCTTTCTTTCTTTACTCCTTTCTCTCATCCCAGTTGTTTCTCCTTTGAACAGTGTCTTTCCCTTTCACAGTATCTACTGTACCTTTCCAATTTTATTTACTCTTTCAGGTTCTTATACTATGGAGACAATGTGATGTGTACCCAGGTGGGTCTGTTTATTTTACAATTTAAATGAACCAGCTGCATGTGCCTGAGGTCACATAACTTCACTGTGACGGTCAGCTCAGTGGCTTGCACAAACCTACCTTCCCTCTCTTCTTCTCCATTCCTTCCTATTTTCAATGGTCAACCTGGGCTGCTATAAGTCCTCTTTCCTCCCAACTCTGTGTCCAAGATAACCTGCCATTTCCCAACCCCATCTCCCCTGATTTTGTCTATCAAACCCTACTCTTATTACAGAATACATGAAGCCCTGGTGTCTCACGATCTCCTTAAAACAAAAGGAAACTCTGATCATTAAGGAGATGCCAGGATGGAGGAGAGACTGGATATCCAGTGGCCCAGCACCCTGGGGTGCTCAGTGGGACCTAAGGCTCAGTGGGACATAAAGTGTGCTTATGCTCTCTACTGCCCACTTCTTTGCCAGCATTTGGCAAAACCCGACATGTCTTTAGTCAATCACATGTCAAAAGCTTAAAGTGTTCTGTAAGAAGGAATTCAACGAAAACTTTAAACCATTTTTAGAAACATATCCCACTACACAAGTCCAAAGTATCCGTTTGTAATTTAAGAGGTATAATAGACAGTTTGATCCTGTTAAAATTCCTTGGACAATGATTTCTTTTAGGCTTTATTGAAAGCTTTTGGTTTAAAGGAGAACTATTTTTATTACTAAAATGAATCATCCACTCTCTCACAGCACTGGCTCGATCTGCCGCCCACTCTCCACCTTGCCTAACAGAAGGTCAGAGTAGTCTCAGGATTCCACAAATCCTCTTTCCTTCTGCTTCAATTTCAGTTGGAATTTAAAGTGAAGTATAAAAAGATAATAAATAAATAAAATTTAAAAAATAAAGTTAAGTGTAACTATGCTCCACATTTTTTTTAATACAGGGTTGCTATACCGCTTGGACTCACAGTGATCCCCCTGCGTCAGCCTCCCAGCACTAGGATTACAGGCATGTACCCCTGCATGGCGTGTGGTACCGGGGATCAAACTTGGGACCTTGTGCTTGCCAGGCAAGCACTTAGACCACCAAGCTATCTCCTCACCCCACCCCACATATTTTTGATACTTTCATATTTTGTCCTGTTATCAAGGTATCCTGAAGGGAAAAAAGGGAACCCCGGAACTTTATTGGCAAATAACATCTCACACAGTCTAATAACCAGCCCCTAAATAAATACTGAATCTCCTTTTAATTTATTATCAATCATCAGAGATCCTGGAAAAAGATGCTAGTGGCACATGGCAGTCTGTTTTTAGGCTTAGTCTATCAGGCTGCTGTCACGGGTTGCGAGAAAAGTCCCTATTTAGTGAGAACATGCACTGAGGTCATCCCCAACTTAGAAGGGCTAGATGGACTTTGTGGTAGTGCATAATGATGCATGCTCAGTAGAAGTCACACTTGGCATCCCAGATGCTGTTCATTTCCTGGCTGGTGATAAGCAGTACATGGTTTCTTTGTGGTCTGAGCCACACAAGCTGGAGCTGAGAAACAGCAGGACCTCTGCCATGTGTGTTCCTGGGAACCTCGGATGTGTAGAAGGTTTGGGATCTCAGATGCATGTCCAACTTCCAGTTCTTCCAGTCGCCTGGTGGGTTTATTGAGCCATAGCCCTGCTATAAGTTAAGGAGCATCTGTACTTGCATTTAGCACTGTACAATGTTAAAGTTGTCAAGTTGCAGTGGTACACGGTGCGGCCAGGCTACTGCAGCCATCACGTGCATGTCCCGCCACAGAGCATGGGGTGGGGGGCTGGGATGCTCAGGCCGTGATTTGAGGCTCCATGAAGCCCAGCATCCCCATGACCCCTGGCTGTAGTCCTAGCTGGCAGACCTGGGAGAGCCCAGATTGTTCTTGTTATTGATGCAACAATCCCACAATCACGTGACGTGGCCTCACACATTTGCATGTAAACAGTGGATGCTGATGACAATTGGATAAGGCCTTAGCAAACCATCCCAAGTCTCATCCTTGTCTTGCAGGTGTCAAGTATCTCTATTTTAAATAAGGGAGCAATAAGGTGTGGGGTGTATGTGATCACTGGCACATCCTTGGTACCCACCAAATGGTGACACTTTATTTTTTATTTTTTCTCTTCAATATATTTTACTTTTATTATAAATTTTGACACCTGGTCCCAGAATTTCCTACGAAGTTTCAAAATAGTCTTGACCAGATTTAATACTTTATTTATATATGTACATGCCAGGATCTGATTATCAAGTTCTAAACAAATGAGAGAGAGAGAGAGAGAGAGAGAGAGAGAGAGAGAGAGAGAGAG
>NDGN011347176.1:0-16022 GCA_002564285.1 Tympanoctomys barrerae | reverse complement strand
GGCAATCTGTGAACACTCAAGGGGTTGGGTGGCTCTGCCCCTATGGCCCTCTGGTGGTTGTAGTTCCCAATAACAATGTTCTTAAACTTTTTTTTTTTTTTTTTTTGGCTTGCTAGGCAAACGCTTATTCTACTGAGCTATCTCCCTGATCCTCTTAAACTTTATTATTATTATTACATTATTATTATGTTAATTTGCTTGTTGCAGGGTCTCACTACACAGCTTGGACTCGTGGTGGTCCTCCTGCTTTCTGCCGCCCCGGTACTGAGATTACAGGTGTGTGCCACTACACCTGCCTGCTCAGCCCGTCCTGGAGTGGGGCTGGTGCAGCATGTGGCGCTGGAGATTGAATCAAGGTCCCTGCACTTGCCTAACAAGTGCTTTAGCCTGCTGACCTATCTTGCAGCCCATTCTTAAACTTTAAAGTATTAAGCTATAAATGATAATTTATACTGTTAACTTATTAGATAATATCCAATACCTTTTTATAAATTATGTAAACATGGCCTGAGATACCAGTTAAAAGAATTCCATTCATAGTAAAAATAAAATATTTACTTTTTAAAAAAATGTATTTGGAGGGCTGGGGAGATAGCTCAGTAGAGTAAGCACTTGCCTGGAAAGTGCAAGGTTCTGAGTTCAATCCCCAGTACTGGAAAAAAAAAAAAAATATATATATATATATATATTTGATATAGGCACTCACTCCGCAGCTTGGCCTTGTATTGATCCTCCTGTTTTCAGCCTCCCCAGTGCTGGGATTACAGGCATGTGCCACCATGCCAAGCCACAGAGGCTGGGTCAGTGAACCTCTGGGGGCAGTGCTGGTGTGGCATGTGGTGCCAGGGATTGAACCCTGGTCCCTGTGCTTACCTAAGCAGGTGCTTAGTATGCGGAGCTATCTCACTGGCTTTGAAATAAAATATTTAGAAAAAATTAAGGCTCAGAGTGGAAATTATTATCTAAAAATTTTTTTTAAGTTATTTACTTATTTGGTACAGGGTCTTGCTATGCAGCTCAGAATTATAGTGATCCTCTCCGCTCAGTCTCCCTAGTGCTAGGATTACAGGCATGTGCCATCATGCCCGGTTTTGGAGCCTGCACAGCATGTGGTGCCTGGGATGGAACCTGGGTCCTTGGCACTTGCCAGGTAGGCGCTTAAGAATGCTGAGCTATCTCCCTAGCCCTCAGAGTAGAAATTATGTACGCATGTAACTATCTGGTTACCATTCAATAATCTGAATGTAATTGGGAGCTACAGATAGGAGTCACGAGAGTCCCTACAGAATTCTTTATTACTTCTTTTAGTAAGCAAAAGCTGTTTAGTGTGTTTCATATCCCTTTCAATTTCTTTTTTTTTTTTCTTCGCATTTTTGGGGAAGAGTCTACAGGGTGTTCAGGGTTTCACTACTAGATGGGAATAGTGATTTGACTGTTTACAGCCTTCCAAGAGCTGGGATTACTGGCGCGCATCACCACGTCCAGGCTCAATTTCTGTCTCGGTGCACCTCCAGGGCAGGGCCGGCCCCTGCTCCTGCTTGCAGGAGCTGTAATCCGCTGAGCTATTAGCTGGCCCTTAACTATTTGGCCAGCCCTTCCCTTTCCAATTTCTCTCTTTCTTTCTTTCTTTTTTTTTTTTTTTGGCAGAACCAGGGATTGAACTCATGCCCTTGCGCTTGCCAGGGAAGCGTTTATTCCACTGAGCCATCTCCCTGGCCCTTTCCAATTTCTTGACATTGTCATCTCCTCCGGTGTGTAGTCAATCCTGTATCTCCCCCAAATAGTCAGGTTTGAGATACCAGGCAAAACCTCAACTTTATCCTTTTCAATGGTCAGAAATCACTGGATAAAACACCTCATAACTGAATATATTCTATGATGCAGCTGATAGTTACTGTTTTTGATCAGAGAACAAATGCTGCTGATAGAGTCACAGTGTATTGGTAGAAGAAAAAGTCATTCTGTTGACTAACATGGAGGTTTACTATCTTTATATAAATTATGGCCCTGCTACAGAAAAAAATATTTTCTTCCATTTAAAACTACTGGGCAACTTCAATAGAAGGAGTAACTGAAACGAAGGGATATACAACAATCAGCAGAGCAACATTACCAGCCTCGATTGCTCTCCCAGCATTTAACATGTTGATTACGTTAGTGGAGAGGCCAGGGAGCCACATTCACCTGAAACCATTTTGAATATTGTTTTGGAAGGAACAGAACAGTAGATGGTGCTATTGGATCACAAAACCACTCTGTGATTACATGTGGTGTCTGCATCGCACTTCGAGAACGTCTCTTCCTGACAGTGTTTGTATGGGGATCTCTGGGTGAAACCCGCACTAGCTCATACTCACTGCTCTGTGACATTCTCAAGGCTGTTTTCGGGGTGCCAACAGGTGTGACGGGGCTGTTTTCAGCTGTGAGTTGCATGAGGTCATTGATGATGGCTTGCTTGTCCACTGATCCAGCAGGGGCGCCTGGCCTTGAGTCTGGGAAGAGCTGCGGCAACTGACTATTCTGCAAATCATCCAAAATCTCCTCCAAGTTGTCCAGCTCACTGCCAGGCTGTAGTTAACAAACAAAAAGAGTTTATCCAGGCCTTCTCCAAGAGTGTGCTCCCAGTGCTCTTTGCTCTGGCAGACCTCACTGGTGTTAAGATACCACGGCCAAACAAAAACGCAGACACATGGGTACCTCAGGCCCCCTTTATTTTATACTAGTCATTCAATTAATTGTATGCATATTCCCAGTGACTGATTGACAGTTCAAGTCTAGGTTTTACTACTAAGACTCTCTATGAAATCGATAACAACAATAAAGAAAATTGGAATAAATGGGATCTAATTTGCACTTAGTATTTTGCAAATGGCCATTTTGTTTTAGGATCCCTACAACCCCCTTCACCCCTGAGATGGCAGCAGACACAAATAAGCTTGAAGTCTAGCTAAGCAATGCTTTTCAATTTGAGTGGTGTTTTCTTTCTGCTTGCACTTTCAGTTTTATAGACAGTGGCTTTTTCAGTTACTCATCAGCTTAGGTGACAAAATGTAGGAAAGCAGTAAGAAAACTGCTTTCTCCCCAACACAACACTTACTAATCTGATTTTACAGAAGCCACAAAAAACTTTCTTATGTCTTCCTCCAATTTAAATTCAATTTCAAATACTAACATTACAGTAATAAGTATCACTTATTATCTTTTTACCTGGCACTTTTCCAGGAAGCTGATTTCATAGATACATTTTTACAGTGAAACCAATCTATGTGCCAGAACTTAAATTCAGACAACGCAGTCACATAAGAAACAGGATGCTAGGATTACTTTCTAGTAAAGAATATGCTAAGAAAAAAAAAAAAGAATATGCTAAGATCGATCTTCCTTCCTTCCGTATTTGGTACAGGGTCTCACTGGACTCCTATTGATCCTCCTGTTTTCAGCTTCCCCAGTGCTGGGATCACAGGTGGAGGTGTGCACCAACATACACAGCCACAGAGGCTAGCTCTGCAGGTCTTTGCAGTGGGGCCGGAGGGGCATATGGTACTGGGGATTGAATCCTGGCCCCTGTGCTTGCCTAAGCAGGCACTTAGTCCACTGAGCTATCTCACCAGCCCTAAGATTTTTCTTGATGGGTAGGAGGCAAACAGGGAATCTGTTTGCAGTCAGTGGATAAATTCCAAGTCCTTGACCATAACTAGTGTTTTCCCTTTATACTGGTCAAATGAAACACGCACCACATACCTGTGAGCCAATGAACTGCACTTTAGAGCATAATGACTTACATTTTATTATTATTATTATTATTATTATTATTATTCTGAAAAGGGGGCTTGCTGATTAGCACAGACTGGCCATGTAGTCACTGTAGCCCAAGCTGACCTCAAACTCGCATTGATTCTCCTATTTCAGTTTCCCAGAAGTGCTGGGATTACAGGTATACCCCACCACACTTGGTTGGGTTACATTTTAATCCTGTGTACAACTCTCATCCTCTACATTCAAGCTGGATTTGCTAAAATTTTGACAACTTGTGGCAAATTTAGAATCTGTATTTAATTTAATTTATTTATTTATTTGGTGGTACTGGGGATTAAACTCAGGACCTTATACTTGCCAGACAGGTGCATATGCCACTGAGCTATCTCCCTAGCTATCACAGTAATTTTTTACTGGATATATTTCTCAAGTTAGGAAGAACAGATAAGGTGATTTTTTTAAGAAACAGTACTAGGTGCTGAACATAGGGCCTTTACACTGACTGACCTGCATCATTAGCCACATTTGAGCTAAAGCCTTGTTAAGTTGCAAAACTGCCAAGGCTGGGTTGGGCCTTGTGATATTCCTGCCTTATGCAGCTAGAGTACTGGGATAACAGGGAAGGCCCCCACACCCAGCCCTCAGTGGGCATTCCATTTGATTTTTCTCAGAAACAGTAGCTTACCAAATCACGGAAACTCATTTTCCCAGGAAATTTCTATTGTGAGGTTACAGCAATTGTAAGACCATTTTCTTGCCACCCACTTCTAATAAGGAATGCACCAGCTCCATGGGAGAGCTATGTCTTACATGGGGGCGGGCTTCAAAATTGCACCCTAAAGTTCAGATAGACAAAACAACCTTGAAGTCCTCAGGGAGGCACAGTACTGCAGACTCCTTAGAGGGCAACAAAACCTTTCCTCCAGAGTAGGGGATACCACTGTTTCTTTGGCCTTGAATAAAGCCATTCAGGCAGGGGTTATGCTGTGTTTTAAGAGCCAAACTCTCATCACCACCTCACGAACACTAGAAGGGCATATGCTCACTGAGCTGGAGGGCGGGCCACACTCACACAGTGCAGGTCTAACTCTTGCTCAGGGTCTGGGTCTGATTCCTAGCTTCCCCCACATGAACATGAGCACAAACACAAGTTAACTTCCTTAATCCAATTGTGGACTGGCTATCTCTAATAAGTAAGGAAACACGCATTTTAAAAAAGATAGGTGGGTTTTGGGTTTTTCTTGGGGTTATACAAGCAAATGAATTGGTTCTATGTAGATTCATAAATATGGATGCCATCTGAATTCATTTAAGCTTCCCACCTGAAAATGCATCATGAAGATTCCCCACCGGAGATAACACTGTGTTGTCTGTGTTTACTCCTAGTCAATGTGCAGAGTATACATTTAACATTACCTGGAAGGCGTGAATTGGAGTACATGAAGTTGGTGATAAAAACCTTCTACATTTCTGTACCTTCTCATTCTCATCAGAAGTTCTGGCCTTTCCTTTCATTAGGCACAGTTTCTTCACATGCCAAAAAGATCAACGCCTTCCTTTAGAGCACTGTGCTAAGGCACTTCCAAGTTCTGCTTAGGCATCTATTTGAATGCCCCAACTAGCCACATCAACCTGAGGAGTTAGTTTAAACTATTTCAGACAGAAAATGAGTCAGAACTATTTTTATAAAAGTTCTACAAAATGAAAACTAGACTTTAATTTTTCATATTTATAATTTTCAATTTAATTTGTTCTTTAAAGGATCAGCATACATTTTAATAAAATGTATTCCAATAAATTATAAACTAGTTTTTCAAAACATTTATTTATTTATTTTTGTTTTTTGGGGGACAGGCTCTTGCTATGTAGTTCAGGTTGGCCTTGAACTTGCAGCAATACTCCTGCCTCAGCCTCCCCAGCTCTAAGATTATAGGAATGTGCTAACCATACCCAGCTTCAAAATATTTTCAACAGAAAATATAATTTCATTACATTTGCCCAACAGGAAATTGTTATGAGTTAATAATATAATTCTACCATATTCGGAGAGAAATTTTTAGGATTCTAGCAGCTGAGTTTTTCCCCCAGAGTCTTGCTACATAGGCTAGGCTGGCCTTGTCCGTTTTTCTGCCTCAGCCTCCTGGAGTGCTGCGATTGTAAGTATATGCCGCACCCAGCTTCTACCGGCTTAAAATAGGGTTTATCTTTATTTTTTAAAATGTATTTGGTACAGGGTCTCACTATGGACTTGTAGTGATCCTCCTGTTTTCAGCCTGTCCAGCCCTGGGATTACAAGTGTGCTCCACAGGTGGCTGATTCAGTGCTCTGGCATAGCATGTGATGCTGGGGATTGAGCCATGATGCTGCGCTTGCCTAGGCAGGCTCTTAGACTGCTGAGCTATCTCACCAGTCCTGGGCTTATCTTTCTAATGGAACCAAATACTAAGAAGGAATGCTTTTTAAATTACTTCCAAACCTGTGTAAGTGTTTCAGCGTCACTAGAAAGAATGTTAAGCATTCACTTGGTCAGGTATGAACCATTCTCTATTGTGTAAAGAAGGCTATGTCTTAAGTCAGTAAACACATTGGAAATTTTTCTGTCACTGTTTCTGTTTCCTGTTGGTTAGGAAATGCCATAAATGTATCTTGTTTAAATACTCTAGCCAGAAACAAAAACAAAAACAAAAAACCTATTTTAGGTATTGCAGCACCAATGAAGTACTTCCTGTCCTTAATAAGTAATAGATTAAACACACACTCAGTGGTTTTTTTTTCCCTGAATCAGAGTAACAAGGCAGTTAAATGCAGTTCGGGCTGTTTTACCTCACTAACCAACTTACTGTATTTCCTTGAAATGAAAAGTCTTCAATAAATGTGTGCAGCAGGTGAGAGAAGAGTCAATTCATTGGTATTTGGAATCATGAAGGAAAACAGGAATGAAAAAGTCTTTTTTTTTCTCAATCTAACTTTGATCTAAATTTAGGTAATGCACACTTCCTGTGGTAACTGCAATTTACCTTTTCAAACTGCAATGTTTTTGATGCTAAAACTGCTGTGTGCAGCAGTACTTTTGGTGGGGTGTTTAAGAGAGAGAGAAGGGAGGGTGAAGCTAGAAACTGAATTTCATTAAGAAAAATATATGCACTGTATATGTGTGTGTCTATGTGAGACATACCTGTGCCCCCCATTTTCCAAGACAAAAGTCTCCCTATGTAGCCCACAGTGTCCTTTAATTCACTATGTAGGACAGGCTAGACTCAGACTCCCAGAGATACCCCTGCCTCTGCCTCCAACTGCGAAGATTACAGAAACTGTAATCGTTGCACTACCATATTTGGCTATTTGATCTACACCAAGTAAGAGATCTGGGCTGATTATATTCTAGGCTTGTTTCAGAGATGAGCCAATTTTGATTAGAAAATCGTTCTGCCTAAATCACATCCAGATACTGCAAGTGCCTCAAGGACTTTCTTTAAACTTATTCCTTCTGGTCTGACGTTAGTGCAATTATACATAAATACAGTAATGCCAAGCTGGGTGTGGTGGCGCATGCCTGTCATCTCAGCATTCTGGAGGCTGAGGCAGGAGGGCCTGCCATGAATTTGAGGCCAGCTAGGCTATCTAGTGAGTTCAAGACTGGCTGGAACTATAAAATTTTGTTTGATTTGTCTGAAAATCAAACAAAAAAAGCAACGCCAAACAGTGGCTCTTCAGTGACCTTCCCCACTCTTAGGGTTGTATCTCTGAGGGAGGAGCACATGTGTTTATGGAGAGAGAGGCTGGGCACTAGGCTAAGGTGGCTCCCCTTCACTGTCTTGCCCCAGTGTGTCAGGACAATGGAGTGACACTATCTGCGCCTACCATTCTCTCTACAGTCCACCCTATAGTCCTTGGAAGATTAAAAAATTTACAGCTGTTCACAGTTCACTTTGTGTAAGACCTTGCTGTTTGCTTTCTGCTGAGATCCTATTCCCCCAACTCAGGCTTTCAATGCAACACAGAACAGCTGTTGCAGAGACCAGGCATGAGCATCCAAGCTGAAGGATTAATCACCAATGATGTTTGCATAATTGGGCTCTGAAAAGTTCTATCTGTTCTCAGAATTGAGTGGCAGTTGTTAAGACATCAAAGTGGAAGATAGGAACCCAGGCGTGGTGGCACCTACCTTGCATACCTCAGTATTCTGGGAGGCTGAGGCAGGAGGGTAGAAAGTTTGAGCCTGGCCTGGGCAGTTCAGAGAGACTCTGTCTTGGAATAAAAAATAAAAAGGGCTAGGCATGTAGCTCAGTGTGCAGACCCTGGGTTCAACACCGAGGAGAGGTTAGGGGCAGTGAAAGTGTGCAAGTGAGTGCCGAGACCTTGCAGGCCCTGGGTAGAAAGGCAGGCCGCAGCCTCAGTGCTCTGGATGAGCCTGCAATCCCAGCAGGGCATGAGGCAGTGCCTTGTGCTGCCTCAGCTCACCGGACAGTGCAGTGTGTGGGTGCAGCGCTCTCCACCCTACCTGGTCCCCCAGTGATGCTGACACATAAAATGCCCACTACAAGCAAGCTGCAAGGGAAAACTGCACAGGCATTTTAAGTAGGGAGGGCCTTGCAGCTTTTTCACTTTTTAATCAATCACAGCCCACAACTGGTTTGAGAGGACAGGACAAGTCTGGAGACCAGAGCAGGGGTGAGGTCCTGGTGAAGTCTGAGGTCCTCTACTACCATGACTTCTCTGTAAATGCTGATGCCAAACCTTCATGGCTGTCACACCTGCCCCCTCTCTAAAGGAAGAAAAATGCAAATGTTTTCTTTTTCTTATGATGCCCTTACCACCTTGAGATACTATCAAGTATAATTTTTTTAAAAATGCATTTGGCACGGGGTCTCACTATGCAGCTTAGACTTATAGTGATCCTCCTGTTTGCAGCCACCCCAGAGGTGAGATTATAGGCATGCACCACAACACCTGCTTTTGGTGGCTGCCTCAGTGAGCCTGGGGGACAGAGCCACCCAGTCCCTGCGCTTGCCTAAGCAGGCACTTAGTTTACTGAGCTATCTCACCAGCTCAAGAATAATTGTGAGGAAAGGAGGTTGAAGAGAAGTTGGAAAAAACACAATTTCAGTTAGCACAAACAAACTTCAGAAATGTACAATATATGCTATGGTCGATAGTATACAAAAAAAAGTATACAGTTAAAATTGCTACGAGATTAAGTATTTATTCTACAAAAAAGGATCAGATTTTGAGGCAATGCATATTAATAAGCTTGATTTACCCATTCCACAACACATATACTTTATAGCATCATGTTGTTTACCATAAATATATAACTTTTTTTTTTTTTTTTTTTGGTACTGGGGGTCAAACTCAGAATCTTGCACTTGCTAGGCAGGCACTTATGCCACTGAGCTATCTCCCCAGCCCAGAATATAACTTTTGTTTGTCAATTTAAAAAATGATTTTAAATATCATCTTGTGTTCTTGATGTTTTTCAATGTATTCATTTTTCAGACAAGTACAACAGGTAATTTAATGTTTGTTTTGAAAAAAAGTCTTGCTATACAGTCCAAGCAAGTTGACCTTAAACTTCCTACATAACCCAGGCTGCCCTCTTCACTTGCCACAATCCTCCTGCCTCAGCCTCCCAAGTGCTGGGAGTTTTGGGATGCACCATGTAACCTATTTTAGTTTCAAATTTATAGATGATGACTTAGATATAGTAACACTCAATCAACTTTTGCCTATTTCTTCTTAAGTTCTTTTCTTTTTATGTTGGTGGTCCGAGGGACTGAATCTGAGGTCTTACACTGAACTGTGTCCTTAGGATTTCTGATTTTTAATTTTCAAGACAGGGTCATTCTAAGTGGTATAGACTGGCCCTGAATATAGAATCCTCCTGAGTAGCTGGGATTAAAGGCATGCACCCAGCACACCAATATTGTTTACACCAATGACCTAAGAAATTCATCTGCATTAAATTAAAGGGTTGGTGGAGAAGAAAGCAACATAGAACAATAGTCACTGGGTTTGAAAACCAGCTGAATTCTGATCTTACAAAGAGAGAAAAATAAATAAGGGATAATTCAATTAAGTCCGTTCTGATAAAACCCTGTTTTGAGGATGTGATTATCTTCAAATAGAGGTCAGAAAACTATGGCAGACTATGGCCCATGGGCCGAATCCTGCCTCTACCTTCTTGTAGTGCTTACAGAAACGAAGACTATTTTGTGCTGCATGAAAAGCATATACTTCAGCATCTGTAAGTGCAGTTTTCCTGGAGCACAGCTACACTCATTGGGTCAGTGTCTATAACTCCCTTGTATTAGCATGGCAGGTTGAACTGCAAAGCCTGGTACCCACATCATGTCACTTTATCTGGGAAACTGTTTAAAACATAGATTTGAGCAAATTAACTGTTTCTATGTAAAGACCACAAAGGAGATTTCTATCATATCACGTGGGGCCTCCAAAAGCCTTGTGGAGAAAATCCCTGTGGACACAAATTAGCATTCCAAGGAGAAGACTTCAGGAAACTCACCTGGTCACCAGGCTCAAAGCTCATCTCCTCCTTCTCAGTCTTCATAGCTATTAGCTTTGTGTTACTGGCAGGGTCTGTCTTACTGTCCAGTCGCTCAAGTTTGGGGGTTATTTCTGGTAAACCAATATCTTTAGTATCATCTTTATCTAGCAAATAGCGAAGTAGTGCATTCTCTTTCTTCTTGGGGCTCACCGGCTCTTGTTTAATAGTCACTTCTGAGCCAGGAGCTGTGGTGCTGGACTCCTGACTCAGTTCTTTGCCTGTGGCTTCTGCTGTTAGCTTGGCTAAGTCCACAGGAGAACTGCTGTCCTGCAAGAGTCTGTGCAAAATTTTATGCTTCTCCTTGAGTGAGGTCCCATGGGTGGACCCAGAGCTGGGCAAACTACTTGTGGAGTCCTTGTTTGTATCTGACAAAGAACTGGGTAAGGGTGAAGGCTCCATCTGGTCAGACTTGGTGGTCAGCAGCTGCAGGAGTTTGGTCTGCCCTTTGCTGTCGTGCAACCTGTTCTGTCCCTCGGCTCTCTCCCCGCTTGCTGCCGGGGGCATGCTGGAATCACTTGTCTCTTTCTGCTCTCCAGGATGGCAGCTGCTCTCCGACTGTCCAGTTGTACTTTCTGATGGCTCCCCATAAAGCCCAAAACAATCTTTGGAGTCCAAGCTCCCCATCTTGCTGAGTGGGGGAGGATTCATATTAACTGGGGAGTTTTGCAAATTGCCCATTTTTAGGTCCGGTGAAGCCAACGATGACCCTAATGAGACCCCGTGCCCCTCACTGAGGGCCTGAAGTGCATTGAGGGAACTGTTGGTATAACTATGGCTATTTCCTGTGCTGCTGCAGACTCCCACGGGGGAATGCAAGCTTCCTGCAGGGGAAAACTGACTGGGTGGGATGCGAGGACTGCCAGCCACTCCGGGGCTCATGCGATGCCTTGGTGAAAGCATGGAGTTGGGCTGCCCTGGATTCATGCCGGGGCTGCTCTGTGAGGGACTGTTCATTTTGAGTGCATAGTTACTACCCTGAGGAGTGGTTGCTTGCATGCCTGACACATGGTTCATTCCCCCAGAACCACCAAACCTGCCCATGGACATGCCCATTTGTTCTTTTGGGCCATTTATGGGAAAATTTATATTGCTACCAAGGGTCATGTCCTGACCTGGGTTCCCACTGCACATGGCCTGATGGGCAGGGCTGCTAGAGCTAATTGGATTCAATGGCTTCCCCATTGCTTGTCCAGTCAGATCCGGGTTCATTACACATACATTCTGCTCTCTGTATAATGAGGAAAGAAAGAAATATAAGATAAAAGGAAAATGCTTCACAAGTTGTTATTAATTTTGAAAAATGAGATAGCCTCTACAAGCACAGACTGCATTTAAAGGATAGACAACACTGGGACGAAGCCATCTGCAATTACAGACAAGACTGAACTTGTACCGTTTTGGACCAACAGGGATGTTTTTGAGGCAACTCATTAAGATGTCTGTGGTTTTTATGGAGGGGGTATACAAAACTTGACTATGACCATACTGAATTTGCAGTTAGCAGACAGGACATTAGAGGGGCTCCCATCACATATATATCTTTCTCACGAGTAAGCGAGCTTGTATTGTCAAATAAATGATCCAAGCAAGGATAGCTCTCTTCAAATATTTGCTAGAAAATTGTAATTCCTAACAACAAACACATCTGCAGGTTTCAAGAACTTGGATATCCATTACCTTGGGTTCAAGATGGAATGAAAATGTAGAAAGGAAAACTTGTGCCTAACTATTACAGGGACTGCAGGGCTGAGATCTACAGTTGTTAGAATTGTTTGGAATTAGTCTACCTTGTCTAATAAATTTCCACTCACCAGCCTAACTCCCACAAGTCAGAGACTCAGAGCTGACAGGGGAGGGAGCTTCGTTTTGTCTTTTTGAGACAGTGTCTCAACTATGCAGCGCAGGCTGGCAATGAACTCACCCTGATCCTCCTGCCTCAATCTGCCTCAGCTTCAAGTGCTGGGATTACAGGTGTGGGTACAACACCTGGCTTGTGGGAGGGAGCTTTGGAGTGACTGTCATTTGGGATTTTATTCACTCCTGGGTAACACCCTTTAACTAAGGGACAAAAAGCAGGCTCTCATGACAAGATGATTTCTCAAGCCTTAACATTCATTTTCAACTCTGACATCATTTGTGAGTTACTAAACATGCTCACAAACCCAAACAAAACAGGTTTCACAAACTGTCAAAGTATTAGCCTTCACCTAGGTAGGTGCAATCTGCCACATCTGTAATCATTTTCAAATCTTTTCATTCTGATTTAGTTAACAGCTGGCAAACAGGGCTGCATGAGTATTTTTTTTTCCTACATAATAAAGTAAATAATTGAGAAATGGGATTCTTTAGCTAGAGCAACTTTACTTTCTGATTGCAACTCAAAGTTCCATAGCACACATACACAAACATTTATGTAACTTGAAATTTAATCATTTTAATATATGCTCTTAAAATATATATTTCAATCAATCAATCAATCAATCAATCAATCAAGGTACTGGGGATTGAACTCAAGACTTGCTGAGCTATATCCCTGGCTGAGCAATAGTTTTTGATATTTAAGTCAACATTCACTTTTCTTTCCTTTATTACAAAAAAGTTTATCACCCTTTAATTTAAAGTCTAATATCTAGATGCTAACTTAAACCCAGAAACAAAGTCTACAACATTCTCTGTGTATGTCTGTGAAACACCAAAGGTCAGAAACTGCTAGCAGCCTTCCTGTGCTGCCACTGAGAGTGGGTCAACTTCAGTGTGAAGGGTGATCATGCTGGTGCAAAGTTATTTGAATGCTGTGTTATTCTAGCCAGATTCTAAAACTCCCCAGTGTTAAGGCTAAAACTCAAAGGCTAATCCTTAGTTGCCAATGACACTACCTGGCTTTTAGCCAATACTTCACTACAAGTTAATTTTATACTTTATAATACCAGGATTGATGAACAGAAATGCCTAACCAATCTGCAAAGCTGTAGGATCATTTGTTGCTATTATAGTATTTCCTGTCACCTTGGAGAGGGAAGATGAGCTCTTCAGAGCTGGAGTTACCTGTGAAGCATATGTAAAGATATCACAAGCTGAGGCTCATTGGTGGTCGGAGAACGGATCAGTTTGCTCTTCGTTTGCGCAGTAACAAGAGTGCCGTCAGACAAGGAGAAACGATAGACCTGACTGAATGCCAATCCTTGCCTCAGTACTGTGGGCAAACAAAGAAACAGAATGTATGAATGTATGTTTAGGGAAAAAGAAACCTAATTGGGGGCAGAGTAACAGTAATAAAACTAAGTTTTATGACATTTTCCTAACAGAAGGATTTTTTTTTTTTGCTCCGAATACCTTTAGGGCAGGTTTGGCTGGCTTGAGTTGTGGGGATCGAACCACAGCAACCTGAGCCTGACTGCTTTGTTGAAGCAGCCACTTAAAGAACTGAGTAAAGGGGAAGGACCCCATACATTTTCCTACCAGTATGTTACAAAATTTTAAGACTTCACGATGCTAAAGCTTTATAAAAAGCACATTTATTTTTCACTCAAAAATAATTCTTACACATTTAAGAATTATTTTTATGGGCCAGGGAGATGGCTTAGTGGAATAAGTGCTTCCGGTAAGCCCAAGGCCCTGAGTTCAATCCCTGGTTCCCCCCCCCGCAAAAAAGAATTATTTTTATTACAAAAAAAATACTGTGGCTTCAATTGTGCTCTAAAATCTTAAGTATCAGGGCAAAACCGTGTGGGTTTAATGGTTTAAAACATTAGGTGAAAATAAGATTTTCAATGACATAACAAATACCACATAAACAATATCTCTAAAGAATATAACTTGCTTTTGATTTCCTTTACAATAAAATTATTAAGATGACATTTGTTTTTCTGTGAAAATGACATTAATGATATTGAATATGCCTTCTGAATATTCATCTAGAAACAGATGAATGATGAATCCATCATCTCATACTCCTTTTCTTTTTCTTTCTTATTTTTTAAAATGTATTTGGTACCAGGTCTTACTATGCAGCTCAGACAAGAAGTGATCCTCCTGTTTTCAGCCTCCCCAGAGCTGGGATTATAGGCGTGCGCCACCACACCTGGACTCAGTGGCTGGCTCAGTGTGCCTGGGGGCGAGGCCAGCACAGCATGTGGTGCTGGGGATCATATCCTGGTCCCTGTGCTTGCCTAAGCAGGTGCTTAGTCTGCTGAGCTATCTTCCCATCCCTTTGTACTCCTTTTTTTCAATTTTGTTTCTCACTCTGTAAGAAGTATTATTTTTTCCATGACTATGAAACCACTAGGTAAAAAACAATTAGAATAATATTTCCAGAGGGGAAAAAAGGCTAAACAAAACTAAAACAACAAAATAGTAATTTATTGTTGGTTTATTTTAATTTTTAGATAAAGGTCAGGCACTTCCATTTTTGAGACAATGAACAAAATAAAATATATAGTAACAAACTAATTAGTTTAACTTAATTTCTCTAAACTATCTGTTTGGGTCTTTTTTTTTTTGTTTTGTTTTATTTTGAGACAAGGTCTTGCTATGTTTGTTCAGGCTGGCCTCAAACTAACAATTCTCCTGCCTCAGCCTTCTGAATTCTGGAATTATAGGCATGCACTATCCCATCTGGCTAAAATGTCATGAGATATATTTTGTCAACCAATGGTATTTTATATTGGGGGAAAAATAAGTCATAAAATTTAGTTGTCTCTTAAACCATTTTAAAAGGACTACTATGTTTCTCCAACATTATTCTCAGAACAAATTTTATGGGCTGAAGTTAGTCCCCAAGCAACCAAGCCCTTCCACCATGCCACAAAGTTTTCACTATTGTATGGGTGGAGGCAGTGGCTGTGGAGAAAGAAAATGTAAGTTTCAAGTTCTTGGTAAAATTTCTTTCTTCTTTTTTTTTTTTTTGTGGAACCGGGGATCAAACTCAGGCCCTTGTGCTTGCCAGGGAAGTGCTTATTCTACTGAGCCATCTCCCCGGCCCCTAAAATTTCATTTTGAACAATGTGTTAAATTACTCCCCTCAGGAGTAATTAGATACTATGCTTGGGTGTCACTTTCTACCATCAACGTTGCATAAAGTTACTGTGGAATGATAGTAAGTATTGGGAAATGAATTACTGCACAGATGTGTGTCTTGCTTTGGATAAGAAATATATCTAAAAGACAACTCAAATAAAACTTTTATAATAGGACACTCTCTCCCAGTGGCTTATGACATCAGAATTTTATCTGACCGTGGCGTGATTTACAAAGCCCTTCAGAGACTTCCATTCACTGTGAATAGTCATTCCTAGTATCATCTATTCGGCAAGTATGAATGTCCATATGGGTGTCCTTTCAGTGGTCTCATCTGTTTAAACCTAGCACAGTGTCTCATACATCTGTGCAAACCTGTCTGTATGGAAGGAAGAAGGCAAAGAATGGGAAGCAGGGCACCGCCATTCAAGCCCCAGGGACACTGAACATGTTGGCTTATGCAATTTCTTAGTTTCTGTTGTTATTATTTCAAGCCAGATACAGTGAAGTGGCAGGTTGCTATCTTGTTAAACACAGTATCTATACTTCCTCTTACACTTTCAACTTAAGTAACAAATTGTTGGATAATGTGTAGTTTTTTTTTTTTTTGCAGAACCAGGGCTTGAACTTAGGCCCTTGCGCTTGCCAGGGAAGTGCTTATTCTACTGAGCCATCTCCCTGGCCC
>NDGN011347130.1:4760-15850 GCA_002564285.1 Tympanoctomys barrerae | reverse complement strand
ATCAGAAAATTTGGAGCACAACTGAGTTACATGTTGTTACAGTACAGGTTCTCCTATGTCCCCTCTAGGGGTCTTGGCTCATAGCTCAAGGTTCTGGTACGAAGCCATTGCCTGCAAACATGGGGGCCAGAGAGATGGCTCAGTGGAATAAGTGCCTCCCTGGCAAGTGTAAGGGCCTGAGTTCAATCCCCGATTCTGCCAAAAAAAAAAAAAAAAAAAAAGCAAACATGATGGTCTGCATCTGCATTTTAGCCCATAGAAATGAAAGGTTCATTTCTTCTCTGCACAATTAGCAGAACTTTGAGCTGCGAAGAGGTGATCCTGGAATTGGAGGGAGCAGGGAAGTCACAGACCAAGCACTAGCCCTTCAAGTAGCAGAACATGGCTAGAACTCAGCTTCTGCCCAGGACACAGGTGTCCTATGAATTCTCCAAATGTCTTTGTCCCAAGCACCTCCTCGGGCTTCTGTTTCTTTGGGCCTGAGTATACCCCAGTCTAGCTTCACTCTAGAGAGTGAGTACCCTATCCAGTTGGGATTCCGTGGGTGGTATAGGGCCAAAGAGGACCCATGTGTCCAACCATGTCTCCTGCCAGTACTGCAGCTATTGGCCTTCTGAAAGATACGCAGGGGATCTGTTCACGGGTCTGCTTGTGAATGTGGGTCTGTGTGTGGGGAAGCTCCTGGTACCTGTTTTGAGGTTGCATGGGAGGCCTAGCGCTGGCATCCTTGGCAAAGGACAAACCCTGTACTCAGTGGCCCTGAGCCTGGTCCAGTGTTCTGCACTCCTCTTCTTGAACTTCATTTTTTTGAGTGGGGTCTCACTATTACAATATATGCTGTGTCTTGAACTTACTATGTAGCCTAGGCTGGTTTCAAAATCTCAGCAATCTTCCTGCTTCAGCCTTTTGAATGCTGGGATTACAGGCATGTACTATCACACTTAGCAAGCATACATTGTGTGTGTGTGTGTGTGTGTGTGTGTGTGTGTGTCTTAATTACTCTTTTCTCATTGCTGGGACAAATACCTGACATTCCAAATGAAGGAAGGAAAGGTTTATTTAGCTCACAAAACTGGAGGTTTTATTTAGTACATGCTCAGCTGGCTCCAAGGCAGCCTGGCACATGGCAGAGAGCAACCTTTTATGGTGGAGGCAAAGAGCAAGACAGCAAAAGAAGGAGCAGCAGCTCAGGCAGCTAGCTTCTCTTTCCTCCTTAAATTGTAACACAAGTTACCTGCCACAAGGCAGGTGCAGCATCCACACCCACAATAATCAATCACAAACTCCGAAAGCTACCCCAAGACTGTATGAGGCTTTGAGGGGACACTTATACACAAACCGTAACAGTGTGTTTTGCTAGAGATTAAACCCAGGGCCTCAGCCAAGGTAGGCAAGCTTTCCACCACTAAGCTATACCCTTAGCCTACTTGAAATTCTTAATCATTTAAAAACTGCTGGTGAATGCAGGCTGTGGTGAGTGCAGAGGCCCCGGCTTCTATCTCTAGCACTGAGGAAGTGGGTCTGGTGCCTGGGGCCCCATCTTGGTGGCAGTCCCAAGTGATGCCTAAGTAGTTGGTACTTTTTTCCTGCCCCCTTTGCTTCCCTCACTATGCATGCATTTGCAGTTTCTGTGCCTGGCCCCAGAGCCTAGCCTTTTTCCTAGGAAGTTGCCTATATTTATATTCCTCAGCAGTCTGTCCCTAGGGCTTCCTGCTTCCTTGGCCAGGTGGATGCTGCAGTCTTTTGGGGTGGCTAGCATTTTCTAGGCCCAGTGCTCAGGTCATCTGCTCCTGGAGGGAGCTGACCCTTGATCCCCTGAGATGTAGCCTGGCTGTTGCTGCTGCTGCTGCTGCCTTCCAAAAATTCTTCTCTGGAGCCCAGAAGCTCCTGGAGATAGAGTTGATGTTTCTTCCTCAAGGATCAAATGCTTCAGGGGCTTGATTTGTATCTTTTAACATGATATAGATATAGCATTTTACTCTAGAACTTATCTATATTTGTCTTAGTATAAAGATAAATTTCCTTTTTGATAAGGAGCAAAAGAAATTTAAATTCAGTGTTTCTCAGATTTTTTTAAAATCACACCACTCACTAATGAATAGGAAAACCTAATGTCAGCTTCTCTAAGTTTTAACCTGTACTTCCACTTCCCACCTGTTCTAGTTCTGATCATTAGTGTTCCCCAGCGCCTGTATATTAGAGTCTTGGTCAGCAGGGAGGCACTATTGTGCATTGGTGGGCCCTTTAAGAAGCGGAGGCCTATGGGCCAACCAAACAGCTAAGCAGATTAAAGCTTGCAAGCAGGCCTGCCCATCCCAGGGCACTCTAAAATAGCAATTGAGACTGGGGGTGGTGGCGCACCTGTAATCCCAAGTCTTGGGAGGCTGTAAGCAGGTGGATCACTAGGAGTGTGGTCTATTATTGAGACCCTGAAAACCCTGTAGACCCTTCCCTAAAACACAGAAGAAAAAGAAATGGGACCTAGTGGGAGGATTTTAGGTCCTTGGGACATGGCCTTGGAGGCACTGGCTCCAAGCTAGGCCTTTCCTCACCTGTTAACTTCCTGCCGTGAAGTGGGCAGTTTTGCTGCATCACACCTTCCTCACCATAATCTCCACCATGAGCTCAAATGAACCTGTTCCATTTGTAAGCTCGTTACCAATACCTCAGCAGCCCATGAGTGGAGGCCAACATGCACACCACTTCCTTGGGGATCAAGGGTGTGAGGAGACAAGCTGTCTTTTGTGTAGCTTTCACTAGCAGAGCTTTAGTGTGATACACTTTGTATAATAAAAAGATGCTTCTTGTTCTTCAAATATGAAAGTGAAATAGCTGGGTGCAGTGGCACATGTCTCTAGTCCAAGCACTTGGGAGGCTAAGACAGGAGAATTGCCATGAGTTCAAGGTCAGCTTGGACTACATAGTGAGACCCTTTCACACAAAAAGAAAAGTGAAATGATAAATGTGTTTTGGAATAACATAGCTCTTCCTCCCATTTGAAAATATTTCTTCCTCTTTTTAAAATAACATTTGCAGTACTAGGGATTGAGCCCAGAGTCATGCTCATGTTAAGCACATACTTTACCACTGAGCCACACCCCAGCCCAACACCCTTCCTCTTGGGCTGCTGGGCACACTTCATGACTGGGGTCCTTCTGGCACAGTGCCCCATATCCTCGCCATGCTAGAGAGGCTTCCAGCTATGGGCAGAATCTCCCTGGACTGTGGACTAAGCAAAGAAAGAATCTTCTTATTTCTCCTCTTAAAATTCTGGAGGAAGAAGCTTCCAAGGTTCAGTCAGCAGTGCAGGGACCATAAGGCTGAGTTGGCATCTTGACTGTTTTCTTGGCATTGCCCTGATGCCCCCAAATGACTTCCACAGTGCCTACCAGTTTCCCCACTTCCCTTCAGGAAAGAGAGGAGGAGCTTTTCCTGAATGTCCCATATACTTGGCTACAGCTGTTTTGTGGCCACTCCTACACCAGCCCCAGCAAAAAAGAACCAGAATACTGCCTTCAGCCTGGTCCCATCTTCTCAGGCTTTTTCTTCCTGGGTTATAGGATGAGATTGACACTGGTTTTGTTTGTTTGAGAGAGGGTCTCACTTTGTAGTTCAGGATGGCCTGAAATTCACTATGTACCCCAGACTGGCCTTGAACTCCCAGTGATCCTCCTGCCTCAGCTTCCCAAGTGCTGGAACGACAGGCATGTGCCACCATACCTGACTCGGACACTAGCTATTTACTACCTAGTTTTGGCCAAATTCCCTCCCTAGATTGCAAGCGTTAAGAGGCCTAAGAATTTGTTTTATTCAATGCCATAGGTGCAACACCTAGAACAATGCCAGGAATACGATAAATTTTTAAAATTTTACTTTTTGAGATAGGCTGTATAGTCTAGGCTGGACTCAAATTCATAGCAGTCCTACTGTCTCAGCCTCTTGAGTGCTGAATAACAGGACTGCACCACCACACCCAGCTTCAATAAATTGAATGAATGAGTGATGAATGAATGAGTAGGGAAGGGCAGCCCTGGAATGTTAGGTAACCAGATGTTAGACTGTCTAAAAGCACCCAGGCCATTTGGGGGAAAGTGATGCTGCAGGAATGTCTGACTTCTGGCCTTGTCCTTCTGTCTTTCTTCCCAGGAATGACCCCGGTGACCCCATTCAATTCCTCTTGCACGCCAGAAGACAGAATGTGTGAGGGCAACAGAACGGACACACCCAACACCCAGCTGGTGCCCCTGGTGGTGGTGCTGAGCAGTGTGTCGCTGATCACTGTTGCACTCAACCTGCTGGTGCTGTATGCTGTGCGCAGTGAGCGGAAGCTGCATACCGTGGGCAACCTTTATATTGTCAGCCTGTCAGTGGCTGACCTGATCGTGGGTGCTGTGGTCATGCCCATGAGCATCCTCTACCTCTACAAGTCTGTGTGGATCCTGGGCCCCCCAGTCTGCCTCTTCTGGCTCTCCATGGACTATGTGGCCAGCACAGCATCCATCTTCAGTGTCTTCATCCTATGCATTGATCGCTACCGCTCCGTCCAGCAGCCTCTCAGGTACTTGCGGTATCGGACCAAGACGCGTGCATTGGCCACTATTCTAGGGGCCTGGCTTCTCTCCTTCCTGTGGGTGATTCCCATTCTCAGCTGGCACTTCATAGCCCCAACACCAGGGGCCCAAGAGAACAAATGTGAGACAGACTTCTACGATGTCACCTGGTTCAAGATCATGACGGCCATCATCAACTTCTACCTGCCCACCCTGCTTATGCTCTGGTTCTATGCCCGGATCTACAAGGCTGTGCGGCAACACTGTCAGCACCGCCAGCTCATCAATGGCTCCTTCCCTTCCTTCTCAGAGATGAAGCTGAGGTCGGAGAGCACCAAGGTGGACACCAGGAGGCCGGGAAAGGAGTCACCCTGGGAGGATCCCAAAAGGTTGTCGAAAGATACCAGTGAGGCATGCACCCTGAGGCCATCACCCCAACGCCCCATGGAGATGCCATCTGTGGCTGTCTTCAGTGAAGAGGAGGGAGGAGAGGTGGGCACTCTGCAGATGCCTATGGTGGCAGTGGGAGATAGCAGGTGTTGCGAAGCTCTGGACCATATGCAGAGCCGGCTCAGGCCAAGTGGACAGACCCAGGCCACACACAATATCAGTGCCAGACCGGAGGATTGGAAAATGGTGGATGGCCAGTCCTTCTCCAGGACCACAGATTCTGACACCAGCACTGAGGTGGCATCAGGTGGTGGCCAGCCACGCAGTGGGTCCAGCACAGGCCTGGACTATATCAAGTTCACATGGAGAAGGCTGCGCTCACACTCGAGGCAGTACGTGTCTGGGCTGCATCTGAGCCGGGAGCGGAAGGCAGCCAAGCAGCTGGGGTGCATCATGGCGGCCTTCATTCTCTGCTGGATCCCCTACTTTGTGTTCTTCATGGTCATCGCCTTCTGCAAAAGTTGCTGCAGTGAGCCTGTGCACATGTTCACCATCTGGCTGGGTTACTTCAACTCCACGTTGAACCCTCTCATCTACCCACTGTGCAATGAGAATTTCAGGAAGACCTTCAAGAGGATCCTGCGCATCCCACCCTGAGGGTGCAGCCTGGGAGGCAGCCAGGGATGGTGGATTTGTGATGGCTCCAGGAGACTGAGGGAAGGAGCCTGTGTCTCGCAGGTACCCAGTCTTCCTGCAGTGGAGGCCACAGTCTTGGTTAGGGGCTTAGTGGTGCAGTGATGGTCTCAGCAGGTGGTACTTGAAGAAGAGCAGGTGGCAGTGAGCAGCAGAAAGACCACACTGGGAGCAACTTTCGGGGACCCACAAGAGCCCGGGGGACACCTCTCTCCAGAACCCATGCCTGGGCTGCCCCGAGCTCCTGCCTTAGCCTTTCTCATGCACCTGTGGCTTAGAGTTGGCAGGAAATTATGCAGCATGCATACCCATGTTTTCCATCCCAACTTCCTTTGAGTTCTTCAGTACCTGAGGACAAAAAGCTGCCTCCAAAAGAAAGAGAAAGGAAGTGATTTGAAGGGTTGTGTGTTCAAAGCAAAGAGCTGGAGGAGGGAGAACAGACAATGTCCTGAGGGCTGGGCCACTCCGATGCCACAAGAGGAGGGTGGTACATGAATTCCAGATTGTTGAGGAGCACAGTGGGGTCTGGTGAGCCGGGAGGAAGCACAGAGGTTGTGGAGCTAGCTGTGTGAGAAAGTTAAAGAGAACAAACCAGGTGGGGTTCTGGCTTGTCTGAAAGACAAAAATGTGTCATGTTGCATACCCACACCTACGCACAAGATTCCCAAGCACGATGACAATTTACAAAGTGACACATGGGAAGGAAGAGCAGCTGCTGCAGAGGGAGCAGCTGCAGTCACAGAGGGAGACCCTCGGGGACAGTGGACAAGTTGAGAGGTCTTCTACTCTTTTATAGTTTCCCTGTGGAGTTGAAAGCCATGGGAACATCCAGTTTATGTGATGCTTACATTGCTGTCTGGTTGTGATTTATGTTAAAACTTAATGTATGTAGCAAGTGGAAATGCTTATCCACACAGGTCTTCTGTGTTTTGTGTTCCCGTATACAAGACCTGTTCAAATGAGATATTTTTACCTCCCTAATATATGCTCTTCAAAAGGATACTGTTCTGTGATTTGTTTGTTTCTTCCTTTCAGAGTCCCTTGGGCAGAGAAAATGTGCAGGGAGGTGGTGCAGAGCATGACAAGACTCTAGTCAGGTTCTGCTTGCTTTCTGGTCATATTTGTAATTGTCTTTCCAAAAACATTGTAGAAGATTCACTCTCCTTCCAATTTGCTTCCCAGAAAGTTCTTCATGCTTAAAATCGGGCAGCTGCAGAAGCTGCTGACCCCAGCTTACAGGCAGGGCCAGCAACAGGGGGTGAGGCTGGTTTTGGGTGGAAGTGCTGGATTTGGGTCTGATAAGAACAGTAAATTTGGATAAGGATATTTAACCTGTAAGGAACAGAAATCTCCAAATTCAGATCTCATGTTCTCAAGACAGAACCTTTTAACTAGACATGGTGGCACACTAGTAATCCCAGTACTTGGGAGGCTGAGGCAGAAGGATTGCCCCAAATTCAAGGCTAGCCTGGGCTACATACAGAGCTCCTACTCTATCTTTAAAAAAAAAAACCCACCTTATAATGGCCATCACATTGTTTGCATAGGATGTTTCTGTGTAGCCCAGGATGGCCTCAAACACAAGTGCACATATCACCTTGCTCAACAATAGGATGATTTTTTTTTTTTGTACCAGGACTTGAACTCAGGACCTTGCACTTTTCAGGCAGGTGCTATGCCACTGAGCTGTATCCCAGTCCACAGGGTGATTCTTGACCCTTAGTTTTGGACACCAGAACCGATGCTCCTCAGGAGTAGGAATGGGCTGGAGGCCAACAGCAGTATTCTAAAAGGAGCTTCCTCAAGTTCTTACTGAGATTCCCATGGGTGACTTGACCTGGGCCTGCCCAACCCAGGCATCCACGGCATCACTGCTGGTCTCCACTCAACTTCCTGGGCATTGTGTTCTTCCACACCTCAGGCTGAAATGTAATTGCCAAGGACTGGGGCATCAGTCAGTAGAATAGTCTGTGTTTAACACATCTGGATCCCTAGCACAGGAAGGCAGGGGAAAAGAGGAGCTGGGAAGAAGGAATGAAGAAATGAACTGATGAACTTCATTGCCACTGGGATTATTTTTTTTGTACACCTGTAGAACTTTCAATGTGACAATGTACTGCTCACTACATTGAAACAAACATGACCCAAACTCAGTAATACACAGCTTCACCTCCAGGTGTGAGTTCTAAGACACAACCCTTTAGCCGGACATGGTGGTACACACCTGTAATCTCAGCACTCGGCTGCTATGTCCACATCTGCTGCAGTCAGTACTAGAGGGTGTGGGGCTGGTGTAGGGGTCAGGGTACACACAAAGCCAAGACCAGAAGTTCCCAAAAATGCACAATCACTTTAATCTGGGCAGAAACTCTAAAATATATTTATCAGAAGAGCTCAAAACCCAGCAGGGGAAATAAACCCCCGGATAACTTCCTTCAGCCCCAGCTCATACACTTAATACAGTAGAGCCTCTAGATGGGTGTTGGACATATCTTCTCATATGAGGTGACAACTTTTTCATTGAGACAAGGCTTCACTAATTTGGCCACTTTGGCCTCAAACTTGCCACCTTTCTGTCTCAGCCTACTGAGTAGCTAGAAGTACAGGTGTGCACCCGCATGCTTGGCTTGGCTTTCTAAAATCACTGTTCTATTCAGTGCATACTATTAAATGTCACTGGGATAAATACATGCATGCATATCAACACAACCTTGGTGAAGCTATGGAATATTGTCACACCCCTGCGAGGACAAGGACCCCTATTGCCTCAGAACCCATAGATGTGACTTCTGTCACTACAGAACTCCGCCAAGGGGAAATCAGACAGCATGCATCATGCACTTTCCTGCCCACAACTAGAAAGCCAGGCAGAGTGAGTTGGACCATGGAGACCGAGGGGGTCACATAGCATGGAGGTGTGAGGCCTAGTGGGCTGGAGACAGGAGGAAGCAGGGTGTGCTTGCAAAACCCGATTCCTGTGGGGTCACTCATGCCTACAGTCAGAGAAGGCAGGCACACTCAACAGAGCCTCCCAGTGTCTCAGACATTTTTCTCCTTGCTGGGATGCAACAATTGATCCTGGCACCTCAAGGGAGGACAGGTTTATTTTAGCTTCAGTTTCACAAGTTTCAGTCCATGGTCAGCTGCCTCAAATGCAGAAACAGTGTGTGAGAAGGGTCTGGGTGGCCAGCAGCTTACCTCATGGCTCATAGAGCTGAGAGGAACCAGGGAGGAGCCAGACAGGAAGCTCACCCTTCCAGACCACGCCCTCCAAGCAGGCCCAGCATTGCAACAGCACAGAGCTCTAAACTCACTGGTGACTGAATCCATAGTGACTGAGCAGCCATAGTGCCCTGAGGAATCTACCACACCTTCCAAAAGCCCCAGCTTTGAACATACTAGGCTTCTGGGGGCCATCCCATATCCAGAGCATAACACTAAGCTGGGTGTGATGCATATTCCTGTAATCCCAGCAATTAGGAGGTTGAGGCAGGAGGATCACTGGAGTTTAAAGATATCCTTGGCTACACATTGAGTTCAAGACTAGTCAGCAAGATCCTGTAGAAAACAAGGAATCTTTCTACATTTTTTATTGTGCTCAGAAAGTTCTTACTGTAAAGAAACACACATTGTTACATGACCTAAGATTCCAATCATTCTGAACAGAGGCCCCTTACTTAGCCCCTTACTTGGTCTCTTAAATGACTTGCTGAGTTGCTTGTCCCTGCTGAGTAACGTCAAAACACGTCATTGACCAAACTTCGGTGAAGCCTCTTTCTTTCTGAGCTCCTTCACGTGAACTACACTCCATCCAAGCCAGCATACAACTCTTCCTGAGAATGCCTGCTTTCAAGGGAAAGAACTCTCCAATCTTGGGTTGGGATCAAGCCCTGTCACCCTCACTTTCACACATCTGAGTTTTTCTAGCCTTGTTTACACTTCCTATAAAAGAAAATTCATTTCACTTCTCCCTTAAGGCACCTGCAAGCTTTTGATCGGAGTGGTCTATGTATTGCAATAGTTACGCACCATCCCCTTGGAATAATCCTTTCTGGTAAAGTGCCCTTATTAAGTCTGGATTTATCCTTATTTATTTAGAGTCAGGATCTTTCTATGTAGTTCAGGGTGGCCTTTAGTTCACAGTGATCCTCCTGCTTCAGCCTCCCAATGCTGAGATTACAGGTATGTGCCATGCCTGGCCTCATTCTCCTACTTGAGAAGAGTCAAACAGACTTTAATTCCTATTCTGGCCCAAAAATCCTTTAACTTTGAGCAAGTCAACTACATTTTCCTAGTCTAATTTGAAATAATGGCCTACGCAATAATTCCAGCACTCTAGAAGCTGATGCAGGAGGATCACCATCAACTTGAAGCCAGCCTGGGCTATACAACAAGCCTCCAGCCCCCAAACCTCACATAAATAAAGAAATAAAAGTTCCCAGTTTCTGGTCTAAGATAATAAAAGCCTTGCGGAGCAAAAATGTGGATGAGACATGAAACCCTGGAAACAGGACAGATGATAAACTCCAGCCATCACTGACCTCGCTGACCTCACGGTTCCAATCCCTGTGGGCAAGGCCTCCCTGCAGGATGAGTCCCCCCTCCTGGCTAACACATGACAGATCCTCTTCAAGCAGGAGCAACCTCATCCCTTGACAGCGGGAGAGAAGAGAAAGAGCAAGGTGGTCCTTGTTGACTGCTGGCTGTGACATATGCCAGCCTTCATTTGTCTTATCTGCTTGGCGATTGTTCCGGGTTGTCCCTCTGGTAAATGGCAGTGGTAACTTCTGCTGTCCTCTTAAGTCACTCGTGTGTGTGTGTGTGTGTGTGTGTGTGTGTGTGTGGTACTAACGACTGCACACAAGGCGTTCACTACATCCTCAGTTTTCCCCCTTTAATTATTTTTGTATTTTTTAGGGAAAGGTCTACAGGGTGTTTAGGGTCTCACTACTAGATTGGACCTGTAGTTATCCGCCTGTTCACAGCCTCCCAAGAGCTGGGATTACAGGTGTGCTGCCACCAAGCCCAGTCTCAATTGCAGTTTCAACACGCCCCTGGGGCGGGGATGGTACGGCAGGCCCGGTCCCCCGGCCCCTATGCCTGCTTGCAGGTGCTTCAATCTGCTAAGCTATTTGGCCGGCCATTATTTTTTTAGAAAAGGGGCTCGCTAAGTCCCCACGCTAGGTTTGAATTTGAGATCCTTCTGCTTCAACTTCCTAGTGTGTGTGTGTGGGGGGGGGAGTGGAGGAGCACTTAGGCATTTTAAAAAGATTAACCCGTACACACACATTACCGTATCCAAATAGCCTCTCTGCCTGTTTTTCCTGGACCTTGCCCACTTCAGTGCCCCGCCTTCCACACTACTCGCGTTCCGCCCCCTTCGCCAGGTGCTAGGGACGCTTCTTCTAGAGCCAGCTAGTACCCGTTGCGCAAGCGCGACCAGCTCCGGGAGGCGGG
>NDGN011347121.1:0-12014 GCA_002564285.1 Tympanoctomys barrerae | reverse complement strand
CCCACCCCATGACTGCATGAGGCTTTGGGGGGACAACTAGACACAAACCATAACAGGTAGGCATAGAGCAATTGTTCATTACACCTTAGCTGTGCTTCTCACTGTTGCTACCAGCATGGCTGCTTTTAATAATTAAGTGTATGGGTAAAGTGCTCTGTAAATAATCAGCTCTTCTATGGGCATCAAAAGGGACTTCTTTAGGTAGATGACAGTTGATCTAGATTTTTAAGAATGATTAGAAGTTTGCCAGGCAGAAAGAACAGGGTGTTCAAGACCAAAGGGCCTACAAAGACCTGAAGGGTAAGAATCACAGCCTGGCTACATGCTAGCAATGGCCACATTTCAACAAAGTGCACCTCTGTGTTTAGGAAATGGTGGACCAAGCTTGTGAACATTCTTCAAGGTCAAACAGAGGAGCTTGATTTTGTTTGCCTGTGGGTGGTAAGGAGTCTCCAGACACTCACACTAGAGACCTGTGACGCAGCCACTACTCTGTCCTGGCCCCTCAGTTGTAGTCTGGGAACATCTTCTTACATCTTCCTATCCCCTTTGTAGATCATCAAGGACCAGAAGCTGCTCGTGATCGTGGGGGGCATGTTGCTGATTGACCTATGCATCCTGATCTGCTGGCAAGCCGTGGACCCCCTGCGAAGGACAGTGGAGAGGTACAGCATGGAGGTAAGTGGCCAGCAAGCAGGAGGGAGACCTGCAGGATGTACGCAGCTTCAGAGAGAACACAGGGAGGTGTGCACTGCCAGCCTGCACCATTTTCTATCAGGAGCACCTCCTTAATTGCAACCACTTATGTCTGAAGATAATCATTTCAGGGAGGACAGATGCAAGGTATTGTGAAATAATTTAATATCGATATTAATGTATGCAGAATTAAAAGATGTCGGACTGCTTAAAAGTATACTCTCCTCTGGCACCACATTCTGTACTAACCCTGTCCACAGGCATGCTGAGCTGACCACCAAGACCAGGCTTGATGGCTCATGCCTGTAATCCCAGCACTGGGGAGGCTGAAAACAGCAGGAGTCCATAGGTCAAAAGTGAGACTCTGTAACAACCAAATGCAAAATAAATAAGTAAATAAATTACGCTCTCATACATTGTCAAAGTCCCCATTTACATAGTCCTTCATAGGAGAAATTTCACTGCATTTGTAACCTTCATTAGGGAAAGACTCTTAGCAGTACTCTTATGGAATAAACATTCAGACAGCTCTTTCTGGATACTATGTGATGTTCAACATAATAAGCAATATACTTCTTTTCACGCAGTTGTTGTGAAGATGAAGAACCTTGCGTAAAAGCCTTGCCCTTAGCTAACACTGGTCTTCCCAGGATGTTTCAAATTGAAAAAGGCTGAGATACTTAGAAGCCAGGGCTTTTTTGGTTTTCTCCTGGCATAGCTGATCATGCCTTTTTTGGGTCAGAGAAGGCTCTACTGGGCATGCTGCTTAGTATACTTTCCATCTGGGGCAGCAAATTCTAAGAAGGCAATGAGGATCTCCATTTCTCTCTGCATTATCAGAGAAAAGTTTTAAGGGAACATATGTATTCTTACCACAAATGTATGCACTGAGTTTTATAAAAATTACCCAGTTTCATTTATCTTAAAACACACAGACTTTACTCAGTTCAGGAAGGATTTGCACAATCAGAGAATTCCATTTAGGAAACAGATTTAGAACTGGGACCTCCATCTTGCCACCTCCTCCTGTGTACACCTTGTTAGGAAGCAGGGTACAAAACAGACACAATTGGAACTTCAAAGGCAGACCTGACATTGGCTTTGCCATGGGCCAAAGGGGAAGGAACTGAATTCATTCACGTTTTCCAGGAAAGAGGTACCATCTGGCCACCATTGATCATGAAGTTAGCAAAAGAGCAAACATCACTGCCCAATCAGTCCCAGGAGAATTCTCTGCGCATCCCAAGGATTTAGAGTTGTGGACAGATGTCAACACTAGGGATAATCTGGGGTGAAAGTGACAGCAGCCAGAATAGTGGTATTGGCGGTGATGATGACGTTGGTTGTAGTGATGATGGCAGTAATGGTGGTGGCAATGATAGCTGGAACTATGTGTTACTCAGTCTTCACAACAGTTCTAGGAAGCGTGTCCTTTGACCAACCCCATTTTACTGCTGAGGAGAAGGCTCTTGTCTTCCTTCTTTCTATCCTATAATTACTACTTCTGCTATTGATGGCTGTTCTTAGAGCCTGAGCACACTCCAGACCTTCCAAGACTCTGATTCACAAACTGAGGAGCCCTGGGGTACTAAGGAAGGGCCTTTCTACACAGATGAGGAAAGAGTCTGGGAGGGACAGGGTCCTCTCCAGCGCAGAGTGTATCTCTGTATTTCCCTCTGGTATCTACTGAGATTTCTGTCTGAACCTTTTCTGGCTGGGTCTTCTTTTCCTACTCTTTTTTTAGGGTTTGCCCATTGGTCTGCTCCTATGGTAGCAGAACCCTTTGATGTGTGGACACACAGCCCCCTGGTTTACCAAAGAATGCCAAGCTGCCCAGTGACTTCCCACAGACCCTCCTCTGTCGGGTACAGAGCAATGGGTAAACAATGCACCCAGGGGATGAGGTGTCCTATGGTCTCCTTCATGGCGCCATTTTCCCCAGGGCCTTCAGCTGGGGAGAAAGTCTGGTCTTAGCAGGAGGTATCAGAGATCTCCGTGGTCTGTACCCCACCACACCTCCCAAATACCTAGTTTGCTGAGCTCTCTGAATACCCTAGGATTCCAGGCAAGGGCCTTATTCTGAACTTCCACACTTTTGTTAGTACCATGTCCCCACTGGAAACTTCTCTGCCAAGTAATTGGCTTGTGCTTCTGCACCAGGATCCCCTGCTTGGAGGCCTGGCTCCTCGCTCTGGGTCCCACCAGAGGGCCTGCTCTGCCTGCTTCGTTTGCAGCTTCCTCAGGCTTCCAAGAACAGCCCTGCCCCACGCTCACTGGCCCAGAACCTTCCACAAGGACACAGGGGATCGAGGTAGCCTTGGTCCTAGATCCCTTGGTGCCCGGGCTAGTGGAGTATGGACTAAACACATGGGCTAATCAACACTGCTACTTTAGATCACATAGTCTGAATCACAGTTAAAGGTAAGAAGAAGAAAGAGCTTGAAAATAACATGAAGGACCCACCGAAGGGATTCTCCTCCCAAGGTGAACACAGGAATGGAAATATCCTGGAGTCAGCAAAAGGCACCTGAGTTCTGTATCCTCACTCATGTCTATGTAATTAATATTGATACAACGCTTGTCATACACCAGGAACTGTTCCACATTTGACAAGTACTAACTCATTGCATTTAATCTTTGTAACAACACTGTAAGGTAGAAGATATTATTTTCATTTTATATATGAGGAAACTAGCCCAGAGCAGTTCAGCAACTTACGTAAAGTCACACAGCCAGTGAATGAGTGGTGTGGGTTGGATTTAAACAAAGGCAGTCCTCTCTTACCCTGCTGCCTGAGGAGGGAAGAAAGGAGTGGAGTTCTGCTTTCTCTCCACCTCCTCTCCCTGTCCGGACTACATAGCTCCCCTCAGAGTAGGCTGACATTTGACTGTGGCTTTAAACCTGACCCCATGGCCTCTGTGTCACTGCTAAGCCTCTGGCTGTGGCACTATGACCACCTCCCCCAGTCCTAGCCTCCCTGTGTGCTCTTCCTCCACCGAGTTAGCTAACACAGCATGAGCCCTCCCTGCTTTAGGGCTGGGTGGGACCCCAGAGCAGCCACGGTGTATGACCACAGGGACCTTCAGAGCCATAGAAGAGACAGACTAGATCATGCTGAGTCCCACCCCACACAAGCCAGCATGCTGAGGAGAGCTCAAGATGCTGGGGAGCCCCCAATATGGCCTGCTCATGCCAGAGAAGCTTCTCACCTGAAAGCTAGGAAATGGGCGCAGGCAGAGGAGGTGGGCATGGTATTCTGGCTGGGCAGGAGCATTTGGAAGGCAGGCAACTTATCTTGGCAACAAAGCACTGGCAGGACTCAGGGCAATGGAAGCCTCATGAGGCTGAGAAGCTAGTGCGCTGGCACAGCCGCTGGGAAAAGTTTGATGTGCACGTATCCCACAGTCCCCCGGGAACATTTCCCATGTGTGCCTCAGGAGACCCTAGCATGGCAGTTCACAGCAACACTGTTCAAGATAGCTCTGAACTGGGAGCGTCCCAAATGTGTAAGAAGGCACTTTTAACACAGGGACACAAGACAACTGTGGATGTGGATGATCCACAGCCAAGCACCTCAGCTTGGCTGAATCTCAACTACATGACAATGAGCAAAAACAGCCAATCACAGATGATGCCCAAAGTTTTTTATTTTTTTTTTTAAATGCTTGAAGTTCAAAGGCTGGTAAACACCAAATATTATTTTAAAACATATATACAAGGGTAGTAGAATAGTTTTTGCAAGAAATGAAAAAGAAGGTAATTGATAATAAAAATTCAGGGTTGTGGTCACTTCTTGATGGCTGGGCTGGGAGAATGTCATTGGCAAAGATGCCCAGGGCCTGTAAGGTTCTGGAATGGCTACTCTTCAAATTATATGGGCATGTTTTATGTACTCTCCAAAAGTACAAAGCGTATTATTTTAAAATATTTTATAGGCTATTTTACAAAGCAGGATAGTATTAAATTTATAGAAAAAAATAACAGAAAAGCTAAGCTTCATGTACTTCCCACGTGCAGTTTTCCCTCTTCTGAGCATTTTGCGTTGTGTGGTGCATTTGTTAAAATAATGAACTTATATGGATATGCTACTGTTCACCTAAGCCTGTGGTTTACAGTGGGGTTCACTGCTTGTGTTGTCCAGCTTAGTGGGCTTTGGCAAGTGCATACTGTCATGTGTGTACCTTTCTAGTGTAAAACAGAGCATGTTCACTGTCTTCCGTGTCCCTGGGTCATTCCCCAGGCAGCTACCAATCCATAGCTTTTCCTTTTCCAGAATGTCACATAATTGGAATCATGCAGTATGTAGTCCTTTTAGACTGCTGCTTTCACTTAGCAGTGTGTATTTAGTCCTCCATGTCTTTTCATGGTTTGATAGTTCATTTCTTTTTAATAATGATTAATATGTCCTTGTATGGATGCACCACAGTTTGTTTATCCATTCAGCCATTGAAGGGCATCTTAGTTGCTGCCACATTTTTGCAATTATGAATAAAGCTGCTATTACAATTTACAAATAAGCATCTGTGTAAACCTAAGTATATAATTCACTGGAGAAAGTAGCTAAGAGAGTAAGTGCTAGATTACATAAGATTAAGTTTCTTTGGTTTTATAAAAAATATTTTTAAAAACCTCCCTATCTTCCAAAGTGGCTGCACCATTTTGCATTTCCAGCAATGACTGGAAGTTCCTGTTGCTCTATCTCTTTGTTGATGTCTGGTGTTGTCCGTGCCTGGGTTTTGGCCATACTGATAGATGTGCACTAGGATCGATCACCCTGTTGTTTTTATTTGCAGCATTTCAGTGATGTGTGATGTTGAGCACTTTTCATAGGCTTATTTGCCACCTGTGTATAATTTTTAGTAAAATATTTGTTCAGATCAATTGGCCACTTTTAAATTATATTATTCATTTTCTTTTTTGGAATGTTAGGAGCTCTTTGAATACTTTTGGATACAAGCCCTTTATCAGACACATGACTGCAAACATTTTCTATCAGTCTGTAGCTTGTCTTTTCATTCTCTCAGTGTTGCCTTTAGTAGAGCTAACTCTTTATATTTAGTAAAGTCTAGATTTCAGTTTCTCTTTCCTGGATCATTGCTGAGCTAAGAACATAGCTCAGTGGTCAGCATTTGCCTAAAATACTGCTTTGATCACCAGCACTGCAACAAACTCAAAACTCATTGTCAAACCCAAAGTCATCTAGATTTTCTCCTGTTACCTTCTAGTCTTCTAGGAATTTTTTGGTTTGCCACTTTACATTTAAGTAAATGTCCATTCTGAGTTAGTTGTGATAAAAACAAGGTCTGTGTCTAGGTCCATTTCTGTGCTATGGGTACCCCGTTATTTCACCATAATTTGGTAAAATGCTTCTCCATTCTTCTCTGGGTTCCCTTGGCATTTTTATTATAGATCAGCTGACTCTAATTGTGCAGCTCTAGTCTCTTCTATTATATACTGTCTACTTTTTCACTAATACCCACTGTTTTAATTTTTATAGCTTTATAAAAAGTCTTAATGTCAGGGAGTTTCAGTTCTCCAACTTTGTTCTTCAATGCTGCACTGCCTCTTCTTGGTCTTATGTCTGTGTAAACTTTACAGTTAATGTGTTGCAGAGATTTTGATTGGCAATACATTATATCTAAGATCAAGCTGTGAAGCACTGATATCTTTATAACATTGGGTCTTCCTATCCATGAACATAAACTATATCTCCATTTATTTGGATCTTCTTAGACTTTCTTCAGTTTTTTAGATTTCCTTGTATAGATGTTGTACATATAGATGTTGTACATGTTGTATCCATTACATTTTATGTGGGTAATAAATATATTTTACTTTCAAACTCCAATTACTCATTTCTAGTACATAGGAAAGCAGTTGACTTTTATTAACCTAGTACCCTGCAACAGTGTTTGTGTTGATTCTTTGGGTCTTTCTGCATAGTCAATAATATCATCTACAAACAAACACACTTCTATTTCTTCCTTCACAATCTGTACACCTTTCATTTCCTTTATCTGGGGGCTGTGCTGGGGATCGAATGCAAGACATTGTGTTTGCCAGGCAGGCGCTTATGCCACTGAGCTATATCCCCAGCCCTCATTTCATTTTCTTGACTTACTATATTAGAAAGGACTTCCACTACAGTGCTGAATAGGAGTGGTGGGACAAGACATCTTGCTTTTTCCCTCAATCTTAGGGAAAAAGCACNAAAAAAAAAAAAAAAAAAAAAAAAAAAAAAAAGCACTTAGCTTCTCATCATTAAACATATAGGTACGTCTTAGTGGGCTTTTTTTAAAGTTTTAAGAACAACACTATGAAGTATTTCTGATGACCAAAGTTGAAGGTGCCTTTGGGGGGAGATAGGAAGGATGACACAGGCAGAGCCCAGGTTGCTAGGAGCCCTGCATGTTAAGCAGAGGAGTTTAAACTTCAAAATTAAAGAGATTTAATCACAGGAGTGACACGCTCATAATTTCCCTGGCTGCAGGGTGAGAACAGATGGAAGGGTGAGGCTGGAGGCCCAGAGATGGCTAGATGTTTTGCAATAATTTAAGCAGGAGCTGAGGGTGACCTAAAACAGAGCAATGGGAGTGCAGACAGAGAAGCAAATGTTTTTTATGGGTATAAGGAAGCAGATGTGACAAAACTGATAACTGGTCGACACTAAATAGTGAAGAAAAGAAGATAGCAAAGCTGTGTCCAGATTTCTATCAGGGTGGTAGATGGTGACCTCTTTGCCAAGGTGAGGTGCAAAATGAGATGTGGATTTGGGAGGAAACATACAGGGGCTCATTTACAGCCAGAAATTTGAGATGCCTCGGAACCTTCAGAGTCAATGGGCCCAGGAGGTGGGACGCAGGGTCGTAGGGCACAAGAGAGCAATTTGTTCATGGTGAGAGATTTGTGGGGAAGAAGTAAGCACAATGAGGATGGGAACTGAAAATGTGTGCATAGACCCAGAGGTAGCAGGTTCAGTGAGGAGCTGCGTCAGAAGAGAGCCATCAGGGATAGGAACAAAGCTCCCACTGGCAGAAGAGCAAATGTGAGCCATCCATATGTGGGAAGAATTTGAAGTCGTGAGAGGTCCCTAGATACAGAGCTCCAGACCAAGGCAAGGACTGTCTGATGTCCTACGATCTGGCTTGTGCTCAGAGCTCCTATGTGGCAGCTCAGCTTTGCCTTTGCTTTGCAGCCTGATGGAAAGATTGGCTGTTTCTGCAGATACAGCAGGTGTGTATAAACCTGCCAAGAAAGGTTTGTAAAATATGTTTTGTATTCTTGGGGAAAAAAGAAAAATAACTTTTTTGAGCACCTACGCAACTAGTGGTAAGGGTGAGTGGGTGTTGGGCTCATAGATCAGGAACTTACAGAGAGGTGGAGGTTGGAGATGGGAGCCTAGATGTGTGGATACATGGGGGACCTCAAAAGCCCTGTGGGAGGGCATCCAGAGAGGGCATAGAGGTGGAACAGGTGGTCTAAAACCTAGGATCACACCAGTGTTTGGAATCCAGGGAGACTATGGGGCACACAGCAAAGGAGATCTGGCAGAAGCCAAGAGCTTGATAGGAAGACACCAGATGAGTTTGGCATCTTGGAAACCAAATGAAGAAGTGTTTCAAGGATAAACCTTTGCTGAGCCAGATCACGTCCTGCTTTTAGATCAACTGAGGGTTGGTGAGATAGCTCAGCAGACTAAGCACCTGCTTTGGCAAGCACAGGGACTAGGGTTCGATCTCCAGTCCTGCATGCCATGCTGGCCTCACCCCCAGGGTGTACTGAGCTGGCAACCAAGTCCAGGCATGATGCCACACGTTTGTAGTCCCAGCTCTGGGGAGACTGAAAACAGGAGGATCCCTACAAGTCCAAGCTGCATAGTAAGACCCTGTATCAAATACATAAATGGGGGGGGGGAGACTAAGAGTGTCCATGTGTGTACATTCACACATATGAGGTTATTCCCTTCCTTCGAAGGGAAGTGACATGAGACACTGCCAACCAAAAGCTAACTCAGTATGCACTGATGATGTAGAGATGGGCTGTTATCCTAAGTGAAGGGTTACTTTTTCCAAGCTCCCCTTCTGTACTGGGCAATGGTATACGCCTCCACCTGACCATCCCCAAATAGTCTGGATGTAGAAAAACAGTCAACGATGCTCAAAATCACTGAACATCACACATCCAGGCAAGCCACAGGGGCCACCATGGCAGCATTCCGGGCCACAGCCACACTCTGAAGTCTCCCAATCTGCTTCTCAGGCAGATGGTAGCAAGACAGGGAACCATGTGCCATCCTGATACCCGCAGGAGACATATGTGCAGCATGCACTTACAGAAATGGTGGAAAACAGTCCCCATAGGCTGTCGGGAATTCTCTATATTCTAGTTTCTGTGGCTTTCTGGCTGTTCTGACAATAATGAAGTAAAAGACAGATTGGGGCATAGGGGCTCAAATTTCCCTCCATATTCCTATTCTTTCATAGAAGCAATTTTCTTTCCATGGAAGCAAATGAGGGATTTGGAATCATGAGTCTGCACTTGGGTTTGAAATAAGTGGCTTATACCGGTTATGTTTCTATGGAAACAGATATTGGAAGATACAAACACATGGAGTTTTAAATAATTTCAACTCTTATCTTCTACCTCCCTCTATAGCTTCTCTGGGAAGAAAAAAAAAGCCTAAAGCATGCATTTTCAGGAAACAGCTGGTATCTTCACAAAGCTTGTCCAAGCCCTTCTTGCACTATTCACTGTGAAATAAAGAGACAGCAGAATGGCCAGGGTTGAGGGCCAGGTGCATTTTGTTCTGTGGGCTGTCCACAGATATCCTAGTGACCCAAAGCTTTTGAGGGCAAGGCTGGTGGCCTTCACTGCAAAAGCTACCAACCCTAAATACTGGAATAGATGTTTGTCACTAATTGTCACCCATGGTGTCCAGCCAGAGGCAGACTATGGCCTATGATCCAGTCAGGTCCTCCTCTTAGTTCATTACCCAAAGGACACCTCAGCCTGGCTAGTTCCTCCAAAGGGAAGGCTGCACCATCTGAAGTTCTGATTGTGTCATTCTATTTTAAATTCTCTCTCTCTCTCTCTCTCTCTCTCACACACACACACACACACACACATACACATACACACAGGATTTAAACTCCCTATACTCCCTAGTAGAGGTTAGGAGGGATCTGGCCCATTTACCTCCCTACTCGCATCTCTCACAATCCCCTTCCTCCTAACTTGTGCTCAGCTACCCAACACTATTAGTGCTTCTCCAAAGCATCACATTCTCTTCCCCTATGCCAGTGTGCTCTCCACCCAAGCAGCTACCCTCCTACCCCAGTACGCCCATATTCCTACCCCAGTACACCCACCCTCCTACCCCAGTATACCCACATCTACTTGACCTTTGAAAGACAGCATAGAAAAATTGTCTCCAAGAGACGTGGAGCCATAAAGGTAGTCCTGGGTGCCTCTGTTCTGCACATCCCTCTCATCCTGTTGGTCCGTCATTCTGGTCACAACCCTGATAATTGTCTGTGCACCTGTCTTCCCTTGTCTGTGACCTCTTCAGAGGCCAAGGCCATCTGTGTGTCCCCAGCACCCACAGCCAGGGCCTGGCTGAAAGCGAGTGCCTGGTAAATATTTATTGAATAAATTGTTCCCTCCACCTGGAACTCTCTCCCCATGCCTCCATATGTCCAAATTCAACCCATCTGTCTGAACCCATTAGGCTGACTTCTCAAAGAAATCTCTGTGCCTACTTGCAATTCAATTTAATATTACACCCTCACCTTTCACCAAGGTCCTACTTCGGGGACAGAAGCTGCCAAATGAAGAATGATTCAGCACCTTCTAGAAAGCACTGTGGTTCTTTTGGTGACTTAATGCCCCTGAGATAAAGATCCACGCAACAGATCCCGAAGGAATGCTGTATGCAGAAATGGGAAGCATTCACCCATGAACTTGTCTTCGCTTCCTTCCTTTCTTCTATCAGGCCATCATAGGGCACAAACTACTCTATTTTCTTTTTAACCTTGGCTGCCAGAAAGCTGAAACCAAATTCAGCACTCAAGAGCAATAACCATCTTATCTTGGGTTTCTGGAGGATTATCTCATCTTTTGATCATTTGTCTTTATTTTTAACTGTCCTGGTCTGTACAGGCACTTATTGTGTGCTGCCTCTGGCCCTTTGCAAGAGGAAGCAAGGTGTAAATTCCAGATTAAGTTATTAAAATGAGAATTCATAGGGAGATTTAATTGGAATGAAATTCCAGAGAGACATTTTAAGGTGCCCACAGACACTGGTCTCCTGGCTCAGATCCCAGCCTGGCCCGGCTCAGCTCTGCCATGAGCTCTGTGGGCACAGAAGTGAACAGGCCCTGAGAGCGGGCACTGCACTCTGCCGACCACAGCCACCTTTCAGGATCACTTTGGGTTCAGAGACAGCTTGCACATATGAGGTCCTGCGCTGTACTGCTTCTCCCCTCAGCTTTCCTGCTGCCTCTGGAGCTACGCCTGTGGGCAAGAGGCCCTTCAAAACAGAAAGCCAAGCCGCAGTGCCGCAGTGCTGGGACAGCCATGAAGCTGAAATTCTGCATCTCTGTCCACCCAGTATTCTCCAAGAGATGGGAGCCTTCCAAACTGGATTACTTTTCTCCCAACCCAACACATCCATGTTGGCAGAAACAGGCTGTGGTCCCCATGAAGGCCTTCCACATTTTTATCCTTTTCGTTTCTTCATTACCAAAGGTGGAACCAGACCATTCGCATGCTAGGCCACCACATAATCACTGAGCCACACCCCCAGCTGACCCTCCACCTTTTTTGTGGGGGAATTCCAACCAGCCTACCTTCCTAGAGGATGTGTCATTGGGGTGTTCCCTTGGCATTATGGGCTGCCCATTATTGCCAGGCTCTGTATCAGCACCCTGGGATGCACTGTCTGATGAGCGGGGTTACCCACATCCATAACGGACTACATAGCCAGCTTGATGCTGATCGATGCATGGCAGAGTCTGTAGGAAAAATGCACACTGACTAGACTGTAAACAATGGCCCATTTTTAACAACATGTAAGAGCTTTGGTCTTAAGTTTGAGTTGAAACACTGAGACACTGAGTTTAATCTGCTAAAGTATCATCCAAGATTGAGTTGGTATTAAGGTCCTTCATTGGGTTCTAAAGAAAATAAGAACATGTGTGGACTTCAAGTCATATAAAGTATGTGACAGTGTGCTATTCAAAACTAGCTGTCAAGAGTGGGCATGGTGGCATGCACCTGTAATCCCAGCACTTGGGAGGCTGTAAACAGGAGAATCACTA
>NDGN011347102.1:0-17212 GCA_002564285.1 Tympanoctomys barrerae | reverse complement strand
TGAAAACATATTCTGCATCTGATTCTAATTTAAACACACAATTGAGAATTGCATTCACCCCTTCTTGTTGCTGGACCTTTCATACAAAATTTAAAGGGCCAAAGATTTACTTTGGCTCACAGTTTCAGAGGGGCCAGTTCCAAGAAATAAATAATGTGGGGGGCAGATGAAAGCTGCTCAACCCATGGCACCCATGAAGCAGACAGGGCACAGAAAAGCCAGCCAGACAGGAATGGCTGGGGACAAGAATGCATTCTTCAAGGGCACCCCATGTCCCACCTCCTCCAGACAGGCTACACCTCCAAGAGCAGACTCAGCTACGAGCTCATCCATAGATAAATCCATTGATGGGTACAGTGTCCCTGTGATCCAATCACACTTTGAGAACCACGCTTCTGAACACACGTGATTCTAAAGATATTTCAAAACTTAACCATAGCAGCTATGCTGAAGGCTGCCAATAATGAAGACTGGACCAAGGAAATACACATAGTGATGGTGGTACACTCACTGATGTGAATGTCACCATACTATCTGAAGGGCTTCAAAGAGAAGTTTTCATCCTGGAATGAAAGAAAAACTGTACCCATGAATGTTTCCTATAGATGTGGGTATGCCCTTAGATTGCATGTTGATTTGGGTTGATAAGAAATGCAAGAACATGCCAAGGAAAGAGAGATAGTGGGGTTCTTGTACTTATTGTCATGAGAAGAATTCACAGAGAATACTGAATTTAGCATGAAGAAATCAATATTCTCTCCAAATGAGTTCCCAAAGGTAATTAAGTGCCAAGGCATCCATTATACATAATGAATTCACATCTCTCCTGTGCATCTAGAATGGTACTAGATATTCTGTGAAGTGGAAGTATTGGAAAGATGGTCAGTCATGTCTTCTGTGTTCCTTAGTGTTCGGTAGTTAAATAAGGAACCAGAGCTAAGAAAGTTCAGATCTTTAGAGTTTTAACGTGCTATAAGTATTTTATCATTTCATATTTATTTCATTTTGATGGACTGAGAATGAAAAATTGGTAGAACACTCAGAAATTTAGAAATAAGCAGGCTCAAATTTGGGATGGAAACATAGCTGTAGGATCTAATATACCTGAAATAAGCCATGATTTTCAGAGTTAGTGACTTAATTTTCATGAGTCCTCATTTCCTAATAGATACTTCAATACAATCCCCAAAACAACAATAAGAGATAGCATAAATGGAGAGAGGCCATGGTGTATGGGGAGATGGAACACACTAGCCGATATGTTATTTAAATGAAGAAAAGCTGTAACAGAAGCCAACCAAGGTGGTGGAAGCAATGGCCAGGAAAGTGGTAACTGATGGAGACAGTAAGTATGATAGTCTCTCCTCATGAAGCTGGTAACAATCATGCTTGCTTCTCGGGTTTAGAGAGAAACCATGTCAGGCAAGTAGTACAGACCAACCATTTAATATTCAAGACAGTAAGGCATCTCAGATTAGGACAAGGTCAGAGTCAAGCTGCCTTGGAATGGTAAATGTGTGTTCTCTCTAAACCTCTCTAAGCTTTTGACTGCTCATCTCTAAATGGGAGATCAAAATGATAGATCTTTCACAGGGTCACTACAAGGAATGCATGAAATGATTTTACATCAGCTCTGTGCCCATTAGCTATTACAACATGAGGATCTAATCATACATTATTTAGATTAAAATTTAGCAAATATTTATAAGCAATTACTCTCAGGCTGAGCCCTCTGCAAGTTACTTTCACACCTATTAGTGTATTTAATCTCCCTAACAGCAAATCTTTTAATGCATATTAAAGTTATAGATATTCAATATTTAAATAGAAAAGCAAAGCCTTGCAGGCACTTAAGAATGCCTTAACATTTTGTTTACCACATCTTATATCCCGGCAGCAAACGGTTAGTCACCCGCAGAACAGAATAGTTTGGTGTCCAGATATCTGGAGTCCCTTTTCCTTTCCTTAGCCTTGCATGGTCTTTGTGATTTTTCCCAGCTCTTGGATTTGCTGAACAAGACTGTGTATATGAATCTGTGAATCCTAAGCTTTGTGCTTGATCTAAAGTTGGTTCAGGTGTAATTTATAAAACAGACATTTTGCTCTCTGAGTTACCTTTATAAATCAAAACATGCATCTTCAGTACATCAGTGTTTCTGAGTCCCCTCGACATAAATTCTGTAGTTCTGCTAGAGACAATTCTCAGTGCTTTGCCCACTGATAGAAGGCAATAGTTCCACCATCTTGTATGTTCAGAACACTTGCCAAAATGCCATGAAGTTCTGTTTTCTTTTAAACTTCTTACATAATTATGTCTTGGTCTACTTATGTTCCATAAAACATCACCAGAACAGGCAATTTATAGTAGAAATGCCCTTTATTGTATTTCTTGAAGCTGGGAAGCCCAAGAACAAGCTGCCGGTAGATTCAGTTATCTGGTGTTATGGTTTGTGTCTATTTGTCTTACCAAAGCCTCATGCAGTATGGGGTGGACTTCTAGAGTTTGTGATTAACTCATGATCCACTGGGATTATGGTGTGAGTGCTTCTGGGATTATAGGTGTGAGCGCTCTGCCCCGCCTCAGGTGGATAGCCTGAATGCAACATAAGGAAGACAGGCTTGCTCTCTGCTGCCATTTTTGCTGCTACCCCTCTCTTTTGCTCTCTGCTCTTTCCTGCCACCATGAATGGTCGCTCTCTGCCATGTGCCTCTCTGCCTTGGAGCCAGCTGAGCATGAACTGAAACCTCCACTGACTGTGAGCTAAATAAACCTTTCCTTCCTTCATCTTGGGGGTCGAGTATTTTGTCCCACCAATAAAGCAGAGTAACCAAGACATCTGGATGGACTGCTCCCTGATTCCAACATAGTACCCAGATTTTGTGTAAAGGGTCTTTTCTACAGGTCTTAATCCCACTCGGAAGGCAAGAACTCCCAGCCTAGCCATCTCATCAAGGACTCAGTGCTTACTGGTGTCATATATGCCATTAAGTTTGATCACCTGAATTCTGGATGGGCCCCACTAAAACACGGCACTCTGTACCACGAGTTTTGCTAAGCTATGATGAGGAAGAAGAGAATACTTTGTGAATCAATAAATGCTTTGTGTTACCAGCAGAAAGTAAAGAGGTGAATTTCATGCCTGAAAACATTCATGTGGTAAGAAAAAAAATACTGAAAATGCTAAAAAAAAAGATGAAAGGCTTTCGTTAACTGCAGTTAGGGACAAACTATGGATTAATAATTTAAGAATAAACCTAACTTTTTCTCATATGTTAATGAGCTACCACCTAAAAATAATTCATCACTGAATAAACATTGCTTTCATATTTTTTAACAGAACTATTCGAGCCTAACAGAGGCCTAAAATCAATCTAGAGATCTTGATGTTGGAGCACTTCAACTACCCTACCATCTGTACTTGTCATTTACTATCGAGTGATTCTTTATTTCTATGACTCGGATATTGCAAAACAGAAGCTATGATTTAATAGATACAAACTTCACATATCTGCAGTAGGCAAGGGAAAACATGGCATTCTGTTGTCTCGTTCTTTCAACTTGGGGGTATTCTAGGTCACCATCTACCTCTCCTTCCTCTCCCATAATACGCAACAAGTCCATCTGCAAAATATTCATGAGTCTTAAAAGCCTCATTTACTTTGCAGGCCATTTGGCGTTTTCCTAGAGGCAGAACCACTGCTGATAAAGAGTCACTCACAGAAATGGAAAGCCCCACACTCATAATTTAGGCAACTGCCATTTAAAACCACACAGTTAATAACTTATAGAGTGCTGCAAAAGGTTATGTATAACAGCCAACTGAGGTCACAGAATCAAGGCAACAGTAAGCACTTGCTTATAATTTCAAATGCCAAAGAAGTGTTGTTTTTCAGTCCTTGGAAGTACATCTCCTAATTTTTTTCCATTTTGACAATGAACAAGTTTTTTTTAAATTAAGACTAACAGTGCAGCACACTCAGCAATTATAAAGTACAGAGTGCAAGCGTAGTCAACAGGCGATTAGTCTGTTTTGATTGAGGCGCTACAGAAAAACAATTTGTTTTGAAGCAAGATTTATTTTTGCTAATAGCTTCAAAGGGAAGAACAACACTTTTAAGAATATACTAAATCATGCACCTTCTTCAAAGCTAGCTTCCCCACCACCCCCATTTTTCTCCCCAAATGCTCAAGAGGAACCACTGGCTGTAAGATACTCTACAAAGCAACAGAGTTTTGCTACTACTATGGCAGACACTGGGAGTTCTAGTGTACATTTTCCCCTCTTACATACTATCTTTGAAATACAAGAGAAACAGTTGCAGCACCAAATGGTCAGTGCCCCCAGCTAGGTTGCTCCTGAAATCAGAGACCAGGGGAAGCTGGGGAGGCATCAGAGGGTGATGGAGGATTCCAAGGGCAGAGGGAGTGAAGTGTTCATGTCTTTCCACTCAGCTGTCTTGTTGGGGACACATCTCCACCATAGAGCTTTCATTAGCTTAGCATGGCATGGATCAAGGTAAAACTACAGAACAGAAAAAAGCAGGCCTCTGCATCTTTAGGCTACCTTTCTCTCTTCCATCCAGGCAAATCTCATCCCCGCATGGCCTCAGGCCATGTCCCTGCTCATACCATCTTGTACATAATTGAATACTGAGCCTACAGATGATACAGATAATTAATGCATGCATTTTTATTACTCAGATATTTGTCTCTGTCTCTACCTGAGAGGCTCTTACAGAATCATTGAGACAAAAGGAGCATTAAAAAAGTTATGCATTCAAACAAAGTTTGCTTTCGTGCTACACAAGAAATTACATAGTCCAGGCAACAAGAAGGCAAACCTATACAAAGACAATGATGTCATTAATAAACAATAAAATAATGCTTTAAATGTTTATATGTTACACGGTGATTTATATTTAAGGGGCTCACATGCAAATTTTACACAAATTAACTTCTACAATCTTTAAATAATCTCAAGAGTCAGCAGTATAATAATCCACATTTTACAGGGAAGTAAACTGAAGAAAAGGAGAGGTCAGGGAACTTGCTTGAGGCCACACAGCTAGTAAGTGGCAAAGTCAGGATCGGAATCTGTGAAGTTGGAAAAGCAGAGCCTGCTCTTTTTCTTAGGAATGTTTGGTGCATATTTAAGGCACATGCCTTAGGAGTTGCAGACATATAGTAAAAGGGCTTCAGAGCGCAGCAAATACATACCACTCAGTACTGCCTTTCTGTCTCCTGTTGTTATAGAGACACTATATGGTAATAGGGGAAAGAAATATGTCAGCATAGAAACAGATGACTGTATAACTCATAGAATTAAATACATATACGTTATGGTATAAGAAAAGAAAACTATTAGGAAAATGCTGGGTTTAGATGGATAGTCAGGGAAGTTGTCTGTGTTTTTTCTTTATTTTAAAGAGAAAAAATGATGATACAAAATTTTGAAACAAGTGAGTAGGAGAGTGAAAATGGCTAGTATATTGCTTACTGTGATCTTCAAAGTCGGTGCTCAGATTATAAAATATAGGCGTGAAAAATGGATCAAATGATATAAACACAAATGTTTCTTTTCAATAAGCTATTAGAAATTAGCAGTATAGCTATCTTAACTATTTGTGTGTATATGCATATATATTATATATATTTTTAAAATTTATTTATCTTTTTTTTCTCCTTTCCCTCCTTCCAGTGCATCTTGAAACCATATTCATAAGTGAAATAAGCCAGCCTCACGTGTGTAAGCACTGTATTGTCTCTACAGTGTAAGAAGTTGAAAGAGTAAATGACATCTAAAATGTATGATAGATATTAGGAAATAGGAAGAAACTGTCCATGCAGAACTACCACTGGAGCAGAGGCCTGGATGAAATGGATCTAGTCCGGAGGTTTTCACAGTGGGCCCCGTGGAAACTCGCCCAGTGTCTGGGCATCTTGTTTGCAACAGGGAGACTCAGCAGGTGGGCCCGGGGTGGTAGGCTCCCTCCTCAGCTCAGCCACAGCAGTTCACCTTCCAACTGCTTTGAATTTGGGGATTCCGAATAGAATTTCTTAAGCAGGACTATATAGTGCACACAGCAGCTCAAATCTATCACCCCAGCTACTTGGGAAGCTGAGGAATGCACGAGAATTGCCAGCCTGAGCTAGTATGGGCAATTTAGCAATTTACCAAGACTTTGTCACAAAATTTAAAAAACAGAATTATGACTGTAGGAGATGCAGCCCAGAGGAAGGTCTCTGGATTCAATTCTCAGTACCACACAAAAGATACAATTTTAGGAAACCTCGGATCATTTACAACGGATATGAAATAAAAATAACTTGCTGAAGAGTCCATTGTGGCTAGGTGTCACAATGTACAAAGAGCCCAGATCCCATGAGATCTTGTGTAGTTTCCTATCTAGAACTTGAAAATACCACCTTAAGTCCCCTTTCTGCTCAAAACTTTTGTTGCTGTCATTATTATTATTAGTAGTAGAACTAGTAGTAGTACTGTATTAAGAGTACAAAGAATTCCGGGTCTTCTACAAACTCAAAACTGAATTACATCCCCTTTATCTAAATATATATCTATATATCCATATCCATATCCATATCTATATGTATCTATTTATATAATGAGGATAGAGGGCAGAGACGGAGACAAGTAATGGGATGTAAGAGAAAGACCAAACCATCCCATTTGTTAATTCAAGATTTCGGTTGTGAATTTTCTAAAAGGAAAGGAAATTTCCCTGTTGCAAACAACAACAGGTGGGCCTGCAGATGGGAGGCTTCCTCCTCTGCTCAGCCACAGAAGCTCACCTTCTATCTGCTTTGAATTTGGGGATTCCAAATAGAATTTCTTAAACAAGACTATATCATGTCTATGGTAGCACAAATCTAGTACTAGGGATTGACTCCAGAAACAACTAGTTTCTAAAAGGAAGTTATCAATCAATCAATCAATCAGTCAGTCAAGAGAAAGGGTCTCGCTGAGTCACCTATCTTTTCTTGAACTTGCGATCCTCTCCCTTGGCTTCTCAAGTAGTGGGGATCACAGATGTGCACCTGTATGCCAGACCAGGCTATTTTAATTGAATTTCTAGAAAGTATAGACAGAGGGTTCCATCCAGTATACTATGCTTTTCCTTTTAGAAAATTCACAGCCAAAATCACGAATTCGCACATGGGATGGATCGGCCTTTCTCTTGCATCCCGTTACCTGCCTCTCTCTCTCTCTGCCCTCTATCCTCATTCATCACTTTCCTGATGTTAACCTGTTGTATCTTTTGTCATCACAAGGTGACTATACACACTTCTTAGACCCTATTTCCAAGTCCTTTGTAGAAATGTAACTGGAAGGGAAGTGTGTCTGGGGTAAGATTATGGTAAGAAAAAAAATCTGAGAGATCAAGTGTTTAGGTAAATCACATTCTAATGGTGAACATTTACGGCCCAAATCGGGCAACAGGAAGGAACCAGAGGCAGCCTATCTGCTCAGTGGAGTTCCCATGATGCCCTGAGACAATCTGGTATTTACTTGAAGTTTGGACCCATTATTCTACTGTAACATTGCTTGACTCTGTTGCAGCTGAAACTTGACCATGGTAAGGTTTAGATCTAAACTGAACCCCAAGAGCTTCATGTGTTTAGCAGGTGGCTGGATCATGGGGTCGCTCTAAACATCTGTGGATTCATCCACGGATAGACTGAGTAGCTGAATGCATGGTTAGCAGGTGGGGCCTGGTTGGAGGTGCTTTTCCAAGGGAAAAGCAGTGTTGTCTACAATCAGCAAGGGTATGGAAGTGGGGCTGCCTAAGTCCACTGCAGCTCACATTTCATCAAGCCTGTCCTGGGTGTGGACATGGAACTATAAGCTTCAACCCTTGCCATACTGGCTCCTCCTCATCTCCCTACTTTTCCCTTGGTGCATGGAAATATTTACCCTGTAAAACTGTTCTTTGAAAGTGTTTCAACTTTCTCTTATTTTTACAGGGCTTTATAGCTAAGAATTTTATTTGTGTCTCAGAAGAGACTTTGGATTTAAACTTCTCTGCAATGCTGCAATTTGGTGACTTTTAGAAATGGATTAAATGCATTTTGTATATTGAGATAGACATGAGATTTTTTAGGGGTCAGGAGCAGAATGTTTTGGTTTAGATCCAGAAGGTTCTCCCAAGTCTCACATCCAGATGTGGACCCTGGTGGGAGGGGGCAGCTCCCTGGGGCTGTGACTCAGAAGGGAGTATTCTGCCCCCCCCCCCCGCNCTCCATCCTTCTCCCTCTGCTTCCTGGATGCCGTGGTTGGAACGCCTTTTCCTCCAGTATCCCCTGTGGCCATCCTCCCTCTGCCTTGGAATGTGCCAACCACGGACTGAAACTGGATGGATAAAAACACTTCTTCCTTTAAGTTTTAGGTGTCCAGTATTTTCTTTTAATGACTCAAACAGAAAAAAAGCTTTCAATAAACACATTTTCAGCATGACCTTCACTTAAAAAAAAATAATGATGTATACCTGAAATCCCAACATTCTGGGAAGCTGAGAAAGAGGACCACAAATTTGAACCCAGAACAGGGATACTTGGTAACTTAGTGAAATCCTGTCTCAAAATAAATAAATAGAAAATGGGAATATATAGCTCAGCATGAAGATCTTGATAGAAGTACCAAGACTGTTATCACCTGCCACCAAGCATGTCCTCACTACCAGAAGGAAGTTTTTTCTTTCTTTTCTTTTTTCTTTTCTTTTCTTTTCTTTTTTTTTTTTCTACTTCAGGGTGCCTTAAGTGCAGGTCTGGAGCAACCTCTAGAGCTGGAAATCGAACCACAGTCCTATGCGCCTGACTACATTTGCCCAAGCAACACTTCACACAACTGAGCTATCCAGCAAAGCTCCCCCACTCCACTACCAGAAAAAACAAACAAACAAAAAAAATAAAAAGTCAATTTCTCCTGAATTAAAAACCAAAAACTGATTACTCCATTTCATTCTACAACTGTCAAAAGCCTTTGAATAACTATGACAATTTTCCAGGGAAAAAAGTGACTATAATATCAAATGTTGATTTATTCAAAGTTTGTATTTTTTAAAAGTAAGCAGCTGGTTCAAACAATTGCTCACAACAAATTACAACGTGTAAACAGAGAGATACATTTGGGGACTAGCAATTGGCTTCACAGTACAGATGGGCTTATAGATGACCTTTCCAATTTTTAATAATGTCCATAATTTATGTGTGAGCAAAGAAATGCAAAGATGCCTAATGCACCTCTCTGACTCAGTACAAATCACTTTTATTTACTCGAGCAATACGTCATGGTCCAGTTAACTTCTTAATTAAAGACAGCAAGATGCTCATGCTCCATGCTAGTGGCATGGAAAATACTGTTTTGTGTGCAATATGTTCAGCTGGGAGTTAAAGCTGTTCTGCTTACTGAGGAGAGGCCAGTGCCATGGCCTTCATTTGATTTCTAAAATAACTGAGACACGGCTTTCCTACTCCACGTAAATAACTATTGGGTTCTTTTCAGATCAAGGTTGTGAGTGTCTGCCACCCCATGTTACTTCTCAGTCTGTATGTACATGTGTGTGTCTCAAAACAAGGTTGCTGAACCAAGATTGCTCATACATTTTTGTGCCTGTCTGTCTCTTCCCAATTCATGGTCTCTAGCAGTTAGAGGAATACAAGCAGGTGTGTGGTAAGAGACTCAGGGGGGAAGAATGGCTATCTTGGGTCAAGTTCCAGCCTCCAGATGCTCCAAGACTGCTTCCACCTTCCATTAAATGTGAATACACTCTCAAAACCCAAAGCATAAAGATGGACCCATCATACTTCCCAATTTCTGATTGTATTTGCAAAGTTACAATTAGAAAAAAAACAGAATACCAGCATAAAAAGAAATAAACCCCATTCTGCTACAATCAACCAATTTGCAATAAAGATGTCGAGAATACATGGTGCAGAAAGGATACTATTTAAGAAATGGTGATGAGAATATTGGATTCCATACAAGTAAAAGGAAAAGAAGGGAATCTTTTTTTTTTTCTTTTGTATATTTGATACAGGATCTCACTACAAAGATCAGACTCATGGGATCCTTCTGTTTTCAGCCTCCCCAGCAATAGGATTACAGGCATGCATCACCATCACCATACCTGGACTCTGTCCAAGCCTCAGTGCACCCCAGGGGCAGGGTTGGTGCTGCCTGTGGGACTGGGGATCGAACCCTGGTCCCTGCACTTGCCAAAGCAGGGGCTTGTGCAGTGAACTATCTCATCAGCCCAAGGAAGGGAATCTTATTTCATGCTAAACACAAAAATCACCTCAGAATGGATTAATGGTTTATACATAAGTCCTAAGCTCATAAAACTAGTGGAAGAAAATAAGGATAACTGTCAGGGTATTGGTCATGGCAATGAATATTTTGCTGTTGTTTGGATAAGATTCCCTAAAGCAAAGGCAACAAAAGTTGAAGAAACAAACAAATAGGGCCATATCAGAATAAAGTTTTTGCACAGCAAAGGGAATAAGTTAAGATGTAGAATTAAAACGTAACCTATGGAATAGAAGAGAATATGTGTGAAACACATGGTACCTGATAAGCTTTTAAGAAAAACGTGTACAAGGAGCTGAGATGGCTCAATAGAAAACACCTGACTAAACAATGAGTAAAGCACAGGGATAGATGGAATAGACATATTCTGTCCTACTCATTCCAAAGAAAACATACAGATAGTGAACGTGAAGGGAAGCATGATCAACATTACTAAGCATCATGGAAATGCAAATGAAAACCAAAATGAGATGCCATCTCACACTTTTGTAATTGGCTATTAAAAAGATGAAAGGGCTGGCCAAATAGCTTAGTGGATTAAAGCGCCTGCAAGTAGGCACTGGGGCCGAAAATTCAATCCCCAGGCCTGCCACGCCGGCCCCACCCCTGGGCCTGCTGAGATGGCAATTATGGTGTCATGTGGTACGGTGTGTTGTGGTGGTACATGCCTGTAATCCCAGCCTTTGGAAGACTGTAAACAGGTGGATCACTACGAGTCCAATTTAGTAGTGAGACCCTGAACAGCCTGTAGGCCCTTCCCTAAAATACAAAAATAATAAAAATAAAAATAAAAAGATGAGAGATAACAAATATGGCTAAGGCTGCAGAAAAATGATCCTTTACATATTATCACTAAGGACATAAATTGGTGCAATCCTCACCTAAACTCTATGGAAAGTCCTGGTGGAAATTTAAAAAACAAATTAACAGGTCATGCAATTGTCCCCATTCTGGTTGTGCATACAATAAATTAAAATCATTTTCTCCAGGAGGTTGTCCACACTCCCATGTCGACTAGAACATAATTCATAACACCTAAGCTATAAAATTACTTTAACAAGAATGAGTAAAGAAAATGTATCACATATACACAAAAAGGAATACTATCTAGGCTTAACCAAGAAGGAAACATTGTCACTTGGGACAATATGGATGAGTCTAGAGGACAGTAAATGGAATAGCTTCATGAGCAGGAAAACAAATTCCACATGACCTTTCCTTAAGGTGGAATGTAAAAATGTTCAGCCCATAGAAACAGTGTTACAAAGGTAGTTAGGTCAGCCAAATAGCACAGTGAACTAAAGCGCTTGCATAGACAGAACACAGCAGCTGGGGTTTGATCCCTGGCATGCCCTGCTGGCCCCACCCCCAAGACAGGCAACTGAGATTTGGGTGTGGTGGTACCTGCCTGTAATCCCAGTTCTTGGGAGGCTGAACACAGGCGGATTACTATGAGTCCGATCTAGTAGTGAGACCCTAAACACCCTGTAGACCCTGTTCTAAAATACATTAAAAAAAAAAGATTGTTAAACCACAGCTGGATGGACCATAAAGATGTGCCATGAATAGGCTTAGGTTTGTTACATTATCCAATGTGATTTCCAGGTTCTTAGTGCTTTTGAACTCTTTCAGGAGCTCAATATACCATCAAACCACATTTATTGCTTATGAAAAGAAAATAACCATGTGTAACTCAACCTACAATTCTAAATGTAGGGTCATAGGAAGCCTGATGACCAGCCAAATGGTAGGGTCTGGTGGAAGAGTACTGCAGCCCTGGACTTTGGTTCTGACTTCAGGAGGGTACTATTGGTAAGTCCCATCTTCAGTTAGGTTCTGGGGCCTAATAGAACTAACTAGACTTTTAGTTAGAATAATTAGTTTTTGTCACCAAGGAGAGGGGGAGGAGAGCAGAGTGGAAGAGAGGAGAGAAAAGAAATTAGTTTTCAAGTGCTAATATGTAGTATGTAGATTAAAATTAGTCATTTTATATTCTTTAAATTTGCTAAGAGGATGATAACTATCCTCACCACATGGTAGAAAGCTAACTGTGGGATGACTAGAGATGTTAATCAGCATGACCGGTAGTCACTTTGCAATGTACATGCACACCACACTATGAACCTTGAGTCCCTCTGTAAGTTTTTACCAGTACATGGTCATAGTACCTAATGATTATACTCACCACGGAGTCTTGGTACATGCACACAATGCATGCTAATGCTCTCTAACCTCCTTTGTCCCCCTGTCTCTTGTACTTCTTAAAAATAAGCATTTTGTCTATTTTTCCTGAACAAAGCTGGGAGGGAGACACAGAAGATTTATTCCACCGGAAAGGGGAATGAGAGACAGAGAAATACACAAAGAACAGTAAGTCGGGAATCAATATAAATTATAATAAAACAACCAGCTAATTTCTTGGCACCTCAGTGACAAGATATGTACATTTACAATCCCATAAAGCAAAAGCTACACCTGCCAGGTAATTCAGGGACCTATAATGTAAATTAGCTAAATGGTCGGCTGTGAAGTCGGCACGACAGGTGGAGACCAGCAATTTGGCAAATGTTTTCTAGAAGAGAGGACTGTTTTCTAGAAGAGTGGCAACTGAGTTGCCGTTGCCACTCAGTTACATCCTCCAGGAAAATCAAACCACTCCTGAAAATGTAATTTTTTTAAAGAAAATGTACAATCCTATGATTTTTAAATATTAGGAAAGAATGAATATTAAAAGGAAAATATTGGCTGAGGTGAGTGAACTATGTGGGCTGTGTAAAGTTCGTAACTGCTGTCAGAAGGATTTCTATCAATAGCTCCCTTTACAGTTTGTCAGGTGGGTTAATTGAGTCACTTACTTTAACCTTTATGAGACGTTTATTATGGAGAGACTCTCACCTCAGTGAATAGATCAGCCATGAGTAGGCTCAATTTTGTTACATTATCCACTGTGATTTCCAGGTTCCTAGTGCTTTTGAAATCTCTCAGGAGCTCGATATACCATCAAACCACATTTATTCTTCATGAAAGGGAAATTACCATGTGTAACTCAACCTTCCATTCTGAATGTGGTGTCAGGAGAAGCCTGATGACCAGCCAAATGGTAGGGTCTGGGGGAAGAGTACTGCAGCCCTGGACTTTGGTTCTGACTTCAGGAGGGTACTATTGGTAAGTCCCATCTTCACTTAGGTTCTGGGGGCATAATATTCAGTGGAATGACTGATATAATTAAATTCTTAGAGACTTAGAACCTTCAGCAGATGAGATATGCCTTGGTAATCGAGTCTGCTGGAGCTAATCTCAACAGATGTCACAGTAAAACCAAAATGTAGAATTAAAAAATTTAGTATTCTGTAAAACCAAGAAATGATAGATATAAAAAATAAAACTTCATGGTAGCAGTGATCAGTTCCAAGTTCCAAGTAGTATATATGTATTTTGTAACTTTCACTAGCATTTACAAGCTTAGATACTTCCAAGACTCATTTTATATGTGGATTTCAGACTTTAATATGGGCCATCAGGCTTCTCCAGACTTTAATAATTACACAGACTTTTATATGGTACTTGTATTGATAAACATTATTATGATTTTTAATGTATTTAGTAGAAGATCTATAGGGTCTCACTATGTAGATGGACTCATAGTGATCCTTCTGTTTTCAGCCTCCCAAATGCTGGGATCACAGGTGTGCACCACCATGCCCAGTCTCAATCGCTGTCTCAGTACACCCTGGAGGCGGGGCCAGGGCCAGCACAGCGTGCCAAGGATTGAACGCTGGTCACTGCTCAATGAGCATTAATGTTGAAATACATAGTGTCCTCTCTAGATGCATGTATGAGCCATAATCCCCAGTGTAGCAATATGCAGAGGTGGGACCTAGAAAGCTGAATGAATCAAGAGAGTGCTCACTGCATTAGTAGGTTAGTCTGCTATGAAACTAAAATTGTAGGTCATCAGTGGGGGGCATTAGAGATACATGAGGGTTCCTGATGAAGGGAGGGGATCACAGGGAGGTGGCCTGGGGATTATATTTTGTTGTGATCTGCTCACTGTCTGGCTCTTGTTTCCCTCATTGCTCTCTAGCTGACATGAGGGTGTCATCTCCCCTTCACCATGCCTCCTGCTGTGTTCCTGCATTGGAGCCTGCCTACCACTGACTGAAGCCTCGGAAGCCATAAGCCTCAATCAGCTGTGCCTTCAAGTTGTTTTCCTCAGGCAAGTGTTCACAGCAAGGAGAATCTAACGTAGCTTGTACTTTTTAAGTATTTTGCTTTTGCTTTGTTATCCGATGAGCAAAAATGTCATCATGAGATCCAAGTGTATAAATACTCTGAAAATGCCAGACATCTGCTGCTGAGCTGATATATTCCACAAAGCCTGTGTCAACAGTCTACAGTGCTAAGTCTATCAAAAACATGATAGAAAAATGAGTCCAAAGTCAGAAAGTGGGGCTGGGGAGATGGCTCACTAGAATAAGCCCTTCCCTGGCAAGCACAGGGGCCTGAGTTCAATCCCTGGTTCTGAAAATAAATAAATAAATAAATAAACCCAGAAAAAATGTAAGCCAGAAAGTGATAACACATTTAAAGAAAAATCTTAAATAAAAAACCCACTGAACATTACATGTGTCCCCTTGAGGGTAGCAAGTTTGTTATTAGAAGAAATTCAGGGACAGGATGCAAGACCACTTTATTCAGAAGTGCAGATATTCCATGAGGTCTAGGCTACATGATAATGGTGATTGCTGTGGTGTGTGTCTAGTTGTCCCCCCAAAGCCTCATGCAGTCACTGCGAGGGATCCTGGAGTTGTGATTATTGTGGATATGGATACTGCACTTGCTGTGGGGCAGTTAATCTGCATTACAATGTAAGGAGAGGACAGAGGGTAGCTAGTTGCCTGAGCTGCGGGCCCTCCCTTTTGCTCTCTGCTTTTTGCTGCCACCATGAATGGCTGCTTTATGCAGCCCTGTGCCACTGCCTCAGACCCACCTGAGTGTGGAAAGAAGCCTCCACTTACTGTGAGCTAAATAAACCTTTCCTTCCTTCATTTTGGGTGTTGGGTATTTGTCCCAGCAATGAGAGAAAAGTAACTGGGACATTGATGGTGATGATGAAAATTATCACCACCAACATAATTACCATCACCACCACCATCACTGCCATCTTCCTCAGAAGGGATGAATGTTGCAGGTACTATTTATGGAAACTCCAAGTTCTCTATTAGCTGATAATGAATAATATCTTACTTACTTGAAACTATCCATGCTGGGGTGTATATTATTATAAATATGTTAATATCCATTAACATGTTAATATTTATTAATGCATATTAATATCTATTAACAATATCAATATTTCAGTTAGAAGGGTAAGAAAGCAAAAATATAAAATAATAAGAAACACTCACATAGTCAACAGTACTTCTGATTGTCACCTAAGTCAAACAATGTACCATATATGCTCAACTCTGGTGTGCTCCTACCTTTTGGTATAGATAGAGATCATATAAGGTATGATTTAACAATTCTATATTTGGAAATTTTGTTAAGAAATATTATCTTTATATATTCACGTTTTTCTAAAGGATGAAACAATTTTAAAGGAGAGATATTTTCAATGATTATAGATTTCTATCCTCTACTCATAATGTAAGTTTTTCTAAATATTTCTTCCAACTTACATTTCTTCCCCTTTTTCTCATCAAATACTCAATTGAGTACAGTAATTGGCTAGGACACCTATATCCCCCTTCAAGTACAGTTTGAGATGAACATGGGGTGGACTCATATAACTTTCCTACTGGTATCGGTCTGGTGCATGTAAATGCTCAAAAAATGGTGGTTCCATTTCCTGTGTCCATTCCCACTAGGTTGTCCCAAAGTATCATCTAGTTTCAGCACCATGAGATGCAAAATAAGAAGCCTTTCTGAAGCAGCAGGAATCTCTAGTTCCAAACACTTTACCCAAATTGGTTGTATGGTGTATGGTTTCCTTTGAATTCATTCATTCAATTTATGTACAAGTAGTTCTTGACAAAGATTGTAGTTGTATTTATACATTGAAAAGACACCAAATAATGTTTTATGGTTTTGTGAAATTAACTTTACAAAGTCTGTGCTAATGAACTCAAGGTGTGCTTTGACAACAAGCTATTTGGGGATACTGGTAGGACACTTAATTTAGCATGCGTCATCCTCCATTATTTTCTAGCAGTATGATACTTTATCACTTAGAAGGTGTACTTTCATATAGTTGAAACTAGAAAGTCCTAATGCCTTCACTGAATTCCCAGATGAAAACTGCTATAAAGATAAAAGTTTCTAATCAATTTATCTTGCTAAGTGATTGCTATCATCCTAATCAGTTTATACTAAGTTGACCAGGGTTGCAGCCTTCTATAAGAAAATTAGATATGGTACCACACGCTGTGTGTATTGCTTAAGTAATCTCAGTTCTTTTTGTATTTGTGAAACCCAAAGCAGAAGTGAGGGCAAGTGTTGCTTCATTACTTATCCTCACTTAGTTGGGCCGGCTAACTGTGTTGAACTGGGTGCTGATTTCTTTTCACTGGGAAAAACAGGAGCAGCGGATCCATGAAATAGAAGTTGTGACCGATAGAGAAATGGTGTTGACGATGATTCTATGAAGAGAATTTCCTAGAGCACTTTACAAGCAGCAGTCACTAGGTCAAAACCAAATGAACACTAGTAAACAGAAAGTGGCAAGAGTGACTATGATAACTTATCATTACTGTAGGGATCATATGCTATGGATCTTGTGCTGAACAGAACCCCTATCCTAGGGTATGGTTGTCAGTGGCCCCTGAATTGAGGGGAAGGAGTCCGAAGAATAATTCCAGTGTTTTTCTTTCCTTTTTTTTTTTTTT
>NDGN011347090.1:0-16340 GCA_002564285.1 Tympanoctomys barrerae | reverse complement strand
TCCTAGTGATTTGATTTGAAACTGTCTAATTGCTATTTATCAATAAAATTATGAAAAAAATTGAAAAAGTAAACAAATAAATAAATAAAATAAAATAAAATGTCGGGATGGCCAAATAGCTCATTGGATTGAAGTGGCTCCCTTAGGCAAAGGCGGGGGGGGGGGTCGATCCCCAAGCCCCGAAGCATGCTGAGAGGACAATTGAGACTAGGCATGGTGGTGCTTGCCTGCAATCCCAGCACTTGGGAAGCTATAAACAGGAGAATCGCTATGAGACCAAGACGGATCTAATAGTGAGAGACCCTGAACACCCTGTAGACCCTTCCCTAATAATACAGAAAAAATGAAAAATAAGCTCAATCTTTCCCCACTGTCCACTTCACAAAAGTGCACACTCCTCAAATTAGCCAGTCTCCTTCAGAAGTAATCAGACTCCAGTCATACCGTTCTGCTTGCACCAAGGCAAAGGCAATAAAAAGGCCCTAATTAATGAGAAGTTTTCTTCAATTGGAAAAAATACTTCTAGAGAAAAGCCAGGCATTGGGGAGCAGGCCTGGAAGCCCAGCACTCCAGAGGCTGAGGCAGGACTGCCTCGAGTTTGAGGGCAGTGTGGGCTACAGAGTAAGTCCGAGGCCATCCTCAACTATATAGCAAGAGTCCCTGTCTTAAACCCCATCCCCAAATAATAATCCTTATGGATAATCTAAACATTCATATTTTAGTCTAGACACTATGAATCTGTATGTTACTTGCAATCATTAAATACTATGAGAAGCACTTCCATTCTGGTTCTAGTACTAAAATCTTACTTTTTTTTAAATGAATTATCTGTCAACCTGCTAAAATCTACCCAAGACCTACAATGCTTTTATCAAGGCAAACAGAAAGGTCTATTTACATTCATCAAGCAAATAAACTCACACTAACTAAAAAGTATATTTGGAAAAGCATTGGAAATCTAAAACATGTTAAGAGTAATAATTTGGAGAATAATTATACAAAGAACAGGTTTAAAAGTCTTAGAAGAGAACAAAAGACAACAACAGGTCTTGAAGTAGCAAATTCACTCTACAAGTAAAATCAATTAAAAGGATGTGATCTTCAATCTAATGGTAATTCATTCATCTACTGCTTCGGAGCTTTAGAGTTTCACAGTTGTAAAATGACCGCACACTGTGGACACCAAGACAGTGTCTGTGGACTGAACTATCGGGTGCTCGTGTGTAGCTTCTGTACAGCCTGTTTGTGGATGATATTTACTACCATTTTGTCACCATGGCTTTATCAGCACGTGGCTGCAACTCCAGCACACTGGTAGGCTGAGGCAAAAGGATTCCAAGCTCAAGCACAGACTGGGCACTTTAGAGCAACTTTGTCTCAAAAAATAAATCAATAAAAAGCTGGGGATGTAGCTCACTGTAAAAGCCTGTATCTGTTCCCTGAGTACACACATGTGCACACACACATACAAATATACATACATGCACGCACACACAGAATGTATGGATCATTACAACTTGTGAATAATAATGCTGGTCAGCTAATAAAGTGCAGAGAACAATGTAATACAATTCAGATAAAGTGAAGGAATCAGGACACTGTTTCCAAGCTGGAACCCTAAGCTGAGAACAAGCAGGGAAGTAGACGGCTATTTCAAACACTGCTTACTTCTGGACACACAAAGCTGCATAAATAAAACAGTGCCCCCACACACACACTCACAACCGTGGTTACGGGGGGATCACTTTTAGCATATGTCACTGAAAGCAAGACCGGACCAGCGCACCGCTGTGAGGAAGGGATTCGTGTCCCACACTTAGGTTACTCATGAGAGAGTGAACTCTAACGGGGCTCAACCCTGAAGCAGTCTCTTCCCCCACGCAGAGCAGGCCATGCAAGGCAATGTGCTAGCAGGCTCCTTGGGCCACGCACGGTGCACCGTGATCTAGGGGAGCAGTCACGCCACTCTCCCAAACAAAAGGCACCGCAGTGGGGCCTGAGCCAGGTGACACTACAGATCTTCTATGGAAATGAGCTCTCCTCGCTGTCCTCACCACGAGTAGGGAGCCAGTGTGCAGGGACAAGGCACCAACACCCCACACTAATCCTGAGGAGCAGGACCACCAGACTGGTGCACAGGAAAGAGGCAGACAGGAGAATCTCCGCTCCCCAACCCTGAGAAGGAAAGCTTTGGACTCCAGACGAGCGGAACCAGCTGCAGGAAGGAAGAGCATGCAAGCGTCTCTCAGACTACACTTTACCAAGCAGCAGATCACCCATGCTGAGGCACTGCTGGGAGGCGAGAGGAGCAAGGCAGATGGAGAGAAATCAGAAAAGAACACAGGCTGCCCTTCTGACTCTTGCCCCTGACAGCTCTACACTCTCCCTGGGTACTAGCCTGGCCTAAAGGGAGAGAGCAAGCCTATGAATGCAGACATGGGGGGGAGGGGCTGGTGTGGGAACAGTCTGTCAGCACCTCCTTTCCCCCAGCACAAATGTCATCACGGTGAGACGTGGGCAGTATGCCAAAGAGTACTGTGTGGAGGAGTCTCGGGCCAGAGGCAGCACCCAGCAACCGGTTCCACTGCCCAGGAGCATCCTCTTAAGCTAGCAGCCTCCCCTCTGTCAATGTCTGCTGGCTGGCATGGACTAGAACTGCCCGAATCCAGCAAAGAACAAAGATGGGAGGGAAAGGGAGATGCATGAGAGCGGCACTCACACACCCCCTGGGATCTACTACACCTCAGATCAAGCCAACAAGGGCTTCCCTGACAGCACAGGGATATGCAGGCCTCCGGAGCTCAATGCTCTGCATTCTAATGTTAGAGAGCTAAGTCACCTGCAATGTTTCTTCCCATTTCTATCTCTGGTCAAGAAACCTTGATAGGCAAAGCAAGAGATTTCTAACCTCCACTAACTATACTTCCCAAGGCACACAAAATTCACACAACCATTTCTACATTAAGGGACTTTTAAAAGTGTATGCTATTCTCCCCCAAAAGCTTCTCTAGACTTGGAGCATAAACAGGAACATGTTGCTCTACCCAGGAAGCAGTGCCTTTTAGAACAATAAGGTTTTCCTTCTGCTCTCAGGACATCCTCTATGCAAAAATAGCCAAGTATTTCAAAGCAGATGGAAGTTGTAAAACTATCTAAAACTAACTCTCTGCAGTCCTACAGAGACTGAAAAGCCAAACTCAGTGAAGTTTTCCTAATAATCACTCCCCTCTACCCTCTTTTGCCCCAAAGTAAAGCAGTGTCAAAAGCCAAAGGTACTGGAGTCTAAGCACCATGGAAAGCAGCTTCGCCTCACAGGTCCCCAGCCCTCCAGGTGCTTTCCCTGTCTGAGCAGAGCCGCCAGGGGAAAGAGCCCAGGGCCGTGGAGGCCGGCTCAGAACCTAACAGGACCTGCAAGCTTGTACTTCACGTCAACTAGCTCTCCTTCCACCTGCTCCCTGGAATTAGGATTCCCTAGTGGCACGCCGTGCATCTCAGTATATCCTGTGGCGTGCAGGAGGTAACGGCACCGATGCAGCTCCAGCCCGCTTCTCACGCAGTGCTGGAGTCCTTCCCAGCTTCTCAGTCTCTTCATGCAATAACAATGATGGAGAAGGGAATTCTTGTGCACCGCACAATGGGAAAGCTTTCCTTTGAAATGGGTGACATATGCATGTCACACATGGACATGTAGAGTACACTTGACAGTAACTCAATTCCTTTAGGCTCTGCAGCACTGAGGAAGTGGAGGCAGAGCCTGTGTGACGGCAGTACAGGTCCACGGCGTCAAACCCAAGGAGGAAGTCAAAGGAGCACTGAGCTAGGGGTGATGGCAGTCACAGCCCAGGAACTGTACAGATGCCAAGCGGCTCCCTTGGGGATCCATCAGAGACAAGCTCGCAATGACACAAACATAGGAGTTTTCCTTCTGGGCAAAAGATCACTAGCAAAGAGTCTGAAAGCTGTGTCAAACATCAATGAGGGTTTTTAAAGAGCTGGCTTATCCAAGGCTATCATCTCCTGGGGCGGACAGTTGGTGCTGTAATAAATGCTGCCGTGTTTATTGACATGATGGTTAGGTTTTAACATTTTATTTAGGAAATGTCAAATATTTCTATACTGAAACATGTAAGAGAACCACCCTCAGAAGAAGGTCGTAGCAGAAGAAATATTGGCTGCAAGGCCAGCATCAAATCCTGAGCCCCATCACTCCCTACTTGGGGTATGGGACCCTCCATGTCTGAGACTGTATTTGCAAACCAAGGGGCACCTATAAGTACACGAAGCTTCATACAACACACATACATACAAATATGTGGAAACAGTAGCTCTTGAGGAGCTTCCCTCAGTGCTAGGGATTGAGCTGCACTGCAGGACAGGAACAAAACCAGCCCTTGGTTTCTACATCAAGGTTAAGGAAAAGGGTTATCAACATATAATTTAACACATCAGTTATTACCACATCAGTTTATTTAGTAAACTTCCTAAATAGTAAACCTCACTGGTCTGAAATCTCATACCCTTAAGAATGAGGAGTAAAGTATCAGATATTTTTCAATTTTAAGACCGTCCATTTTTCCTCCACAAATGACTGGCTAGTACCAATTAAAAGACAGACAAAGTTGGGAAAAGACATCCTGCGGGCTAGGGCCTACCAGCACTTTCTGTCCTCTGACCCTCGCACACAGGAGCCTCTGATCTCACGCCATACCCAGCCAGCACCAAAAAATGAAGTCCCCAAGCGATGTCCACATGCATTTTGTTAATTTGTGCTCCAGTCACAAATTCTCTACACTTAAAAGAATTCTTTAAAATACGTTCATTTGGATCTTTTCAACACCGAACGTTATTAAGAAATTTCCCAGTTACTGAAACTCTTTGGAAGCCTAACTTATTTAGCATCATTCTTGGATTTTTTTTTTAATGAGGGTGACATTCCAAAGCAAGTTACTTATTATATCCATCATCTCCTGAAACATGCGCACCAGCACTTGTAGCAACACGCACGTTAAAGACTTCACCTGAAGGAACCCTGCTGTACTGAGTAATTCGCCAACATAAGAGATCACAATGGGTGGAGGTCGCCAGGCCATCCTCCTGCACAAACTTTTGTTTTATCCGCCTCAGTTTCTGACAAGGTGTCGCAGAGACGCCTGTCCACTTCAGTCCTGCGGGCTCCCAGAGCTCCCAGGGAAAGCCTTCCTCAGACCTCAGCCGAGAGCCGCACAGGGCGCTGCTCCGCCGGCCGCACCTCCCAGGGCGCCCACTCAGCCTCGCCCACCTGCCTACAGCGGGCTCCTCCCTTCCGGCTCTCCGAGGCAGCCACCGCTCCCTTCTCAGCACTTCCCCACACGCGGGCCCTTTCCTCAGAGAGCAAACATCTTGGACAAAGACGACTTCTCTGCAGCTCTAGCCCTGCCGAGCTGCTGCCCTGCCCGCAGTGTGCTGAGGCAGGGACTGAGGGCAGCAGCGCCCCAGGGCGGCACCCCTAGAGCAGCCCTGGGAGCTGGAGGGTGGCTAGAGGAAACCGCCCGGGGACCATTCTGCACACCGCCACCAGGTGGCAGCATGAGGCAGCGGTCCTTCGTGAACCCAAATAAGCGCCGTCCACGAAGTTTCGGGTCCTCGAGTCCCCAATTCTTGCCCCCAGCGTCTCAGGAAGGGGTGAAGAGGGGCAAGTTGGCCAGCACTACTGCTGAAAATGTGTCACTTCCATCACCCTCCACTGGGAAGTTTTATCATACCCTAGCCCTCGCCCAAGGGTGCATCACTATCATACCCTAGCCCTCGCCCAAGGGTGCATCGCATGCTAAGATAGAAGCAGCAAATGCCTCGGAGCACAAGAGGGCAGTTGAGACCCTTAAATAAGAACACTCCAGGCCTGTAACTTCCTTAAAATCCAATTAAGGCAGGCCCAGGTGGGGGGCGTGGTTGCTGGGAGCACTCCCCACCCGCTTGGACGCACAAGCAGGAAAGCTGTTGATGTCAGGGCCACTCAGTGCGACAGACCCTGACCAGAAGCTCTTGCCCCGACGCCGGCCTCACATGGAGCTACACATCTCCAACGCCTTGGATTTTCTGTTTTGAGGTAGGGTCTTACTAAGCCACCCTGGCTGAGCTCAAACTTGGGAGTCCTCTGCACTCAGCCACCCAGAACCATCTTGCATCATTTTCACAGTAAGGCCTAAACTTTTTTTTTTTTTTTTTTTGAACCGGGGGTTGAACTCCAGCCCTTGCACTTGCCAGGAAAGCGCTTATTCCACTGAGCCATTTCTGGGGCCCTAATTCCTAGACTTGAGGCAAGTGCCTCTTTATCATGCAAACTACAAAATGGACTCCTGAGCTACCATACAACAAGCTGCAGGAAGCAAATAGATTTCAACTGTGATGCTTACAATTTCCCCTTAGAAAAATCGACAATTTACAATCAACAAAGAACACTGTGGAGCCCCAGCCAGTGAACAGTGCCTGGGTCCTGTGTCGGCGCCAGGGTTGCATTCTGGGGAACAGGACAGCCTCAGGATATACCCTTGCAATGCGAGGAACTCCTCCTCTTCACCTGCACCCTGTCCAAGGGTCCACGCACACACCAGCGAATCACTGCACTGGCCTCAGGCCTCTGTATTTGGCCAGCAGGCTATGAATGATGCCATCTGAAGATAAGACTTAGACCTCTGATCAAGGTCACCCATCACTGAGCTGTGTACACACAGGCAGCACAGGCGCACGCACACGCTCCATTTTAACAATTCTTAGACTAGCTTTAATTTTTAAATTAAAATTAATCAGTTTTTAAAAACCAACTGAACAGCTGCCACCCTGACTCTCCTCCAACTCGAGGTCAAAGCCTTTGGCCTGGCACTGCCTCATCTGCTGAGTGCCTACCTCAGCTCACACAGTCACCCCAAGCCACACAGGGACCCAGGTGCTGATCCAGGCTTGGGGTCAGTGCCCACAGTCTCAAAGGCTCGGGCCCTGGGGCTTCGTCTCCCTGTGGCCTCTCAAGAAAGGGAAGCACTCTCTCAGAGGAAGCTTTAAATATAGAAAACTTCATTGCTGCCATTTTTCTAGGACAAAAGACAAAAATAATTTGACATCTGTTTTTTCCATCTTGAATGTTTTACCAAGCATCCAACCACCAATATTACTGCTTATTCTCAAAAGCTTTTTATTTCTCAAGGGACAGAACATTTCACATATGGAATTAAAACCTTCCTCCTCTGCAGATTAGAAATAAGCAGGATGTTAATGAAACACTAGGTTCTGCTCAGAACTGTCTCCTTCAAATTTAATACAGAGCGGGAGGAACAGGAAAAATGCAGCTCAGCCACCAACCACATAAGTATCTGGGAGGCCCGGGAGGCTGAAGCGTATCACTGGATTTTGGAGAACTAGAGACTTTTTAAACCTGCACCTGATACAGCATTTTATGTTTTAACCAAATACTCCATTAAAAGAAATAATAAAACTATCACAATCTTCCCTTTCAAAACCTACTTTTGAGAGCTGATGAGATAAATCATCGGACTAAGCGCCTGCTTAGGCAAGCACAGGGATAGGGGTTGTTCCCTGGCACAACATGTCACGCCAGCCCTGCCCGGGCTCACTGAGCAGGCCACCGAGACCAGGTATGGTGGCACAGGCCTGCCATCCCAGCACTGGGGAAGCTGAAAACAGGAAGACCACTGTAAGTCCAAGCTGCGTAGTGAGACCCCCATGCCAAATACATACAAAAAATAATAAATTAAATTTTTTAAAAATCAAATCCTACTTTTGAATGCTTCCATGAAGCTAAACTCCAACTTGTTTCCTGCCCTCCTGAGAACACATTTCCCTGAGGGTTAAGGTGAGGGTTAGGGTGCTGACAGGAAGGACTGAGATAGCTCCACCCAGGTCCTTAACAATGCTGTAAAGAAGGAAAAATGTAAGTAGCTTCAAAGCCAGAGTTACAAAGTGCAGTTGGGTCTGTTTACTGGCTACTGTGTCCTACAACTTTAAGATCCACACAGGCAAAAAGGAAGAGGCTGTTAAGCTTCACCTGGTAAAGAACAGATTAGGGCAGTGCTTCCAAATGCAGATCCACAAGAAAATCTTCATTAGGCCCCAGCAAAATGAGAAAATAATAAGACAGGATGGTGAGATCCGTAATAAAGCTAGTGCTACATTCCCTTTAAACAGCTTACTTTTATTCAGGATCACAGTCTACTTTGGTGCTACACACCTGTAATCTCAGTACTCAGTAGGCTGAGGCAGGAGGATTGCTGTGAATTTGAGGCCAACCTGGGCTACACAGTAAGTTCAAGACCAGCCTAAACTATATGGCAACACTGTCTTGAAAAATTTTTAAGAAAGCTTAAAGAGGGACAGATAATAAACTTCCTTTTTTTGTCCTTACTGTATTTGAAATTATACTGATCCTAGGTGGTAGTTCATTGTTTCATATCATATCTTCATTTTTCTAATTTCCAACTACATCTTGGCTTCTAATTTCTCAAAGGCCAGTCTTGCTAGATGCAGGGTAAAACTTGGGACACTGGTACCTCTAATACCTACCTAGTGATCTACTGAGGTGGGGTGACTTCAGGGTTCCAAGATTATCTACCTCTTCCAGTTCTTAAGACACTATATCCAACAAAACTCTCCAAAGGAAAGCTTCCAGGTGTTTCATAATCTCTGATCATTTTTTGTTTAAAAAAAAAAAAAGCCTCTCACACTTGAAGCATCTAATGAAATTTTGGGCCTTGAAGAGAATGAACAATTTCTAGAAGATGTAGGAAGCTGCTCTGCACAGGGCAGGTGTCAGAATGAGTCCTGCGGCCCCTGCTGGTCAGCACAGTACTGAGCGGCACGCGTGGTCCTGGCCGCACTACCCTTAGCGTCTGCCTCAGCCCAGCTGGCAGAGCATGGCCCGCAGTGCTCACAGGGCAGGCCTGCCACGGCCCCCTGCACTGTAACAGACCCTTATCGTGTCGGTCAAGTGTTACTTACCTTTACTATTTCCCAATCTTCTTTTTTTTTTTTTCTTTTTCTTCTATTTAGGACAGTCTTCAGGGTCTCACTATGTAGATCGGACTCATAGTGATTCCTGTTGTCAGCCTCCCAAGTGCTAGGATTGCAAGCGTGCACTGCCACGCCCAGTCTCCATCACCATCTTAGTGAGTTCTGCAGGTGGGCTGGCATGGCACGCCTAGGATCCAACGTAGGCGCTGCACTCCGCCTAAGCTGTAGTCCACTGAGCTATCAGGCTGGCCCTATTCCCCAATCTTCAATAGGTGCTTAAGGAGAGGTAGAAGGGAGCCCTGGGGTGAAAGGCACCCATAATCTACAAAACTCACCTGACAAAATGGGGGAGGGGAAGCTGCAGATACTACCTGTGGCAAACTCAAAATAAGATTTTCGCATTTTGTTTCCATTTCCTTAGATAATTTCTGATTTTGAGGTAAAACACTCTTGTTGCCACACTGTAGCAGAGAGCCTAGAAATAAATCCATACATTTACAGTCCACTGACTCACAACTATCCCCAAAACACTTACTGGGAAATAACAGTACTTTCAATAAACAATGTTGAGAAAACCGGATATTCACATGCAGAAAAATGAAGTTAGATCCTTGCCTTAACCACATACAAGGCCAGCTCAAAGTGAAAAAGACTTAACATCAGACCCAAAACTGTAAAACTACTGAAAGAAAACACGCCAGGAAAACGTGTTTTCCTACCAAAAACGACAACTTCTAACAATTTCAGAAGGGATTGGGCTGCAGGGAAATCCAGAGGTTGCTCAGATTTTATTCCTTCCCTACTCACAGCTGGCTCTACGCTAACTGCACTGAATGCTCTCCTCGGCGCAAAGCTGAGCCCACAGCCTTAGGATGTCCTCTTGGGACACAGGACTGGGGCACAGAATCTCGGTGCTACACAAACAAAGGAGGCTTAGAACAGCTGCAATGAAGACAGAAATCCAATCCTGAATCATGGGGCACGAAGTCGTAGCCCAATCCCACAATGGCTTTCTACCACCTCGAGCACTGCCAGCTCACACCAACACTCCTCTCTTCCCGCCTTCCATCCTCAGGCTCCCAAACCACTCTGCCAAAGTCTGTGACGTGTTGCTACTGAGCACCTGCTTTATCTATAGAAATGTGATCAGCTACTTCCTTTAGAGTACTGTTGTTTCCAAAATATATTTTATTGAGGTACTTAAATTTACTGCAGCTCAAAATAACAAAACATAACAGTGCTTTTTACCAAAAAGCACTAATACTTCCATGCTTCTGGATACGAAACCCAACTCGGCAGGACCCCTGTGAGCCCGGCTCCCACTACCCTGCCCCAGGCTGCCTCCAAATCTGACTGCCACCCAGGCAGCAGCCCGGGCAGGGGTCAGGCAGCAGCTTCTCTCTTCACTGGTCCTCCACAGAAACAGCAGCTCTATCTGTTGCGTACACGCAGGGGTGGGCATCAGGAGTATCTGCTGCCGTATGCTTTTTCTTCTTTTAATTTCATTTTGAAACAGGTTCACACTAAGGCAAAGGTGAAGTACCTAATCCCATTTCTGTAGACAGAGCAGACACCTAGTACCAGCACATCAAAGAATGCTTTATGCCTGGGCTGGGCTGGGCTCACACTGTCACTCCTCTGGCCTCAGCCTCCAAGTGTCCAACTGCAGGTGCGTGCCTCCACGCACAGCTGTGAGCATATTCTTCTTAACACTACACGTGCTCCTTTCTTGGGAGATTTAGCTTTTGAAAACATCCAACACTCACTGGGAACTAGGCTTAGTGGGGGAGTTGGTTATATAAACTCAATAAAGGTTCAAATCATCAACATAGTACAATGATATAAGGAGATAACTTCCTGTGGAATTCTCCAAGCCACTCTGACGATAGCCCCCAGATAAATTCTAAAAATGTGGAGCAATGGTACCAAAATTTTTATGAAATTACCTGACAGAATGAAAATTTTCAAGGACTATATACAAACCATATCTTTTAAGCTTCATTGAATTAAAGCTAGTCCTCATTTTTAGCAAAATGTCATCAAAGTAAAATCTAACCACCAACATTACAGAACTATACCAAATTACACAACATGTGATATCATTTATTATCTGCTTAAACCTAACAGGTAGAGCGGATAAATCACCATCTGCTCTGCTCTCCTTCCAGAAGCAGGGTACTGTTGTCCATTGGCCGGACTGATGCTTGGTTGTTTTTCATGAAAGGAAACAGTATACATAGTGAAATGACCCATGTCTGGCCTTCACAAACACTTACTTGTTTTATCACACCAGTGAAGATTTTACTATATATTTGCACCTGCTAAGTAAAAAATTCAGTGCAAAACCCTTAAATGAAGAAAATCTGATAGATCAGTTAATTTCTCCTCACTCCTCCCAAAATAGCCATGTTGATTCTGCATTCACTATCAGTGTCTAAAACAAAACATATTTTAAAAGCTAAAAGAAAATCCAGAATGAGTACCTCTCTTCTATATCTCTTTTCTGTACGTCCTTTCTGAAAATCCTACATCATTCAAGCATGCAGAACTGCACATGAAGTCAGTGCACACAGATCTGTAACCTGCTAACACTCCAGACCACTCCCAGCTCTCACAGAGGTACAAGTTCCCCACCTCAGAAGACCCCTCCTGACCCCCAAAGCATCTACAGCCAGTCTCACTCCTCTGTCTTCATTCTGGGAGAGAAGTGCATCTCTGGGCCATTTCTTCCACTGCCAGTTACTACACAGCCCTGGGGCACTGATCCTTGCTTCTTCAAGACAACCAATGTTACCTTTAAAACAAAGTAATGTATTCTCCACCCCCCATCAAGAACAGCCACAAACATCAGAGTCTAGGACTGCACTAGCATACAAAACAGCAAAAATCCCATCCTTGCTACAAATGTTAAAAGCGTGGCACGTAACCCAGTGGTCCAGCCCTCCAACTTGTGATGGCCTGGGTTCCCCTAGGAAAGGCAGCTGAACAGCAATCAGCAGGAGGGAAAAAATGCCCAACGTGGAGCATGGGAGCTTTCAGGAGGGTGGCACTGTGTCTGGCCAGCCCTGCCCCTGGGGGACCTTGAGGCTGCAAGAGCCTCCTCCTTGAACATCCCCTCTTCTTCAGAAGGATCCTCTCATTAGATCCTGCAATTTGTGCTTCAAACCCATCTTTACAGGTGACTCTTAAACTTGAACTCTGCCTGCTGAACATTTAAAGCTGCTAAAGCAAAGCTTCAATTCACAATGAATTTCCTCCTAAAAAAATGAGCCATGCTTTGTCAATTTCTCTCCTGCCCCTGCCAACACCATTGTGGAGGCTGCTCTTCTAAAAAATACTTCCCAGAGGGCTCTTTAACCTGCTGCACACTTTCACTGGCATGGAATTTCCTAGCATTGCCCTCTCGCATCACAAAAAAAAATGGGACCCAGATAGTGTTCCACTGTGCTGAAATACATCCACTGGTCAGCAGATGTCATTAAAATGCTCCCCAAACATTTGCTCTTCCCCACCTGCACCTGACAACAGTTACAGTTGTCCCCGAGGCACCCAGCTCTTGCTCTCCAGGCACGCCAGGAGCAGCAGCTGCCTCCTGCTATGTGCATCCTCTGTACTCCATCCTGGGTCAGCCTGGGAAGTTTTAAGACCAACCCCTCCACATGCTCCCCTCCCCCACATGTATCTGTGTAGGATTTATAAAAAATTTGTCATAGCTCAATTTTTGTTGGGATTTTTCTGTGCATATACGAAATGCCCACAGAAACAAGATGATGCACACCATATGAAAAGAACTGTCTGCTCCCAGAAAGGCGAATGAACTAAAGGTCAGCTTGGAACACCCCGCTGGCCTGAGTCAGCACAATGCTAGTGCAGAAGGCCTTCCCGAGGATGGGTGCCAGCAGTACAAAAGAACTGGAGGAGACACGGTGCTGCTGAGCCTCGGGAAGCTTGTCCCTCTGGCTGTCCTGCTATGGACTCCGCCTTCTCACTTCAGAAGAGCTCAGGTCCTCATTGTTGCTGAGAATGACTACCACACATTTTTTTAAGTTAATTTTTTCCATAATTTTATTGAGAAACAAATAGCAATGAGACAGCTACAAATCAAATTGGTAGGAGTTTCAATAATTAACACATTGCATACTGTCTTCCCAGTGGTTGTTATACAAGATGCAGACATGATATCCTATTTACAAATACTATTAGAACAAATTACTCTATTTATTGAACTAAGAGAATGTAGCTGTATATCTATCCTAACCATTTTGAATGCACAGATACAAAATGGTCATTCATGTGTATCGCCTTTTGTTGTTTAGTTCCGTCATTTAAATAGTATAGGTGGGTGAACTCAGCAAGAGTTCAGTAGCCCATAATTGCCACTGCCAGGCTAGCGTACTCTTCAGGAGCTCTGGTCCTTACCTTAAGCATCAGCTCCTGGCTCCAGGGCAGATCCCTCAGCAGGCACAAACTTTCTAGCTTCCACTAATAACCTTGGGGCCTTCCCAGTGCAGATCCTTGATAAAGACTTGCATGGGACAGGGTCAGGGGCTCTGGGCCTCCAGCTGGACTCATGAAGCACACTGCCATGGGATCCAGTCCCTCAGCTAGAGTCTTTGGGTTTCTCTATTTACTTTTTAGGAAATTTTGTGTAGACAAATTTCCCACAATCTTCTGCATTTGATTCTTCAGGTGAAAATTCCAGGGTAATCCTATAAACTGTGTCCTACATTAAATATTTTTCCTTGTAAACACTAACTACATAAGGGACCTTAACTAACACTTCCCTAACCCCTAGGAAATGTCTAGAACTGTTAAGTTCCTACTGGAGTGGCAGAAAGCTCTGTAGCAAAAAGCTAGCTAACTTCTCTGGTCTGAGTGATCCTGGAGCCCAACCAGATGAACAACAGAAAGGAGACTAAGCTCTCGAGGCAAAGACACCAGGGACGCACATGTGATCAGCATTTACCCCGTGCAAGACACTTTGCCTTCCACTGGGAGCCAAGGGCTCCTCCAGGCCCACAACCAGGGAGCCTAAGCACTACGCTCAGCTTGGACTTTTAAGAAACTTCTGCCCTTCTCACATAGTGAGAATAGCGTGGGAGCACTGACCCACAGCTGCCAAGTTCCCACTGCCTCATTTCATTCTCCAGTTGTTTGATTTACTTGATTCGACTATTTTATCACCCTGTGAGCATGGTAGGTCTAATTTTCCAAAATAAGTTTGTTTGATGTTCAATATCCAAAATGCTAAAATAAAAATACCTGTTTTTGTACTTGCACTGATATAAACTCTTCACTGATGACAGCCTGACTTCAACAACTGTTAAGCAGCAGATGTAGCAGAACACGCCTGTGATTCCCACTCTGGGGAGGCTAAAGCAGGAAGGCAGGAGGCCAGTCCACACTATACTGCATTACGCAGCCAGGCCCTATCTCAAAAAGTAAATGAATGAATCACACAAAACAAGAAAAACCTGTATCCCTATAAATATATACAAGTGATTATACCTGTCAATTTGATTTTTAAAAAAATAAAATCTTTAGGCAAAGACAGGATACACTGAATTCTATTTCTGCACACATAGTGATATTATGCTGTGTGTTTTCTCATAAGTTATAAAGGTGCTAGCATAAGAAAAGTTAGTAACAGAAAAAATTACAACTATGTACCATAGATGTGTCATTATTTGAAACAGGACCGCTATATAATGAGTCATTTAAATAGCATCAAAACACAGGGCCTTGAGAACCAGTAACAGGTCAACCGAACAGCTAGAAATCTGATGTCTAAGATATCTACTCACACCTGCTTTTACTCAGCTGAAGTCATACTGAATAAACTCACCCCACAGACCTTTTCCTCTCTCCTGAAAAAAGAAAAAAAAATCCTTCATAAAGCAGAGATGTTCTTTGTGTGAGATTAAGTTTGCTGAACATATTCCAGTATCAAATTTAAATATTTTTAAGATGAATAAACTATTGGAATTTTTGGTTTTGCATCCTTGTAATGTGCCAAAATTTTATTTTCATTAGAATAAAGCAAAAATAGAAAATTGCACCAAATTATAAAATACACTGTACATCCACCATTTTTATTATCTCATTCAGTTCACTATTTTGATACAGTGCTCATATTTGTAAAGCTGTCGTGTCTCAACATCGGTAACGTTTCAAACCTAAACACTGGCGTCAAAACCAATGTTTCAAGCCATTATTTAAGCCATTTTACTGTATGGCATCACTCAAATTATATGAAAGTGAGTTTCTCACAAACAATAGCTACAAACTACGTGCTAACATTGTGCTGGACCATCTGTATCTACTGCCTGGAATTTCCACAATTGATACCTAATAACCTAAAGGAAAGACATCAAAGTCAGTTTTTAAACTGCTAAAAAGATAATCAAGAACATACAACAACTTCATAATAAACAAGATAGTCACTGTAGATGTTCACTGCTACAGTAGGACTTTCCAGTCTCCAGTAGAACAATTAGTCTTGATTTATTTTATCTATGATGCATCTTTCAACAACAATGACCTCTGCAAGAAGACAAACACTGGGCCAGCCAGACATTCAGCAGATTAAAGTGCCAGCTTAGGCAGACACAGGGGCCCAGGGCCTGTCTTGTCACCCCTCCCTCCCCTCCCCATGCTGAGACAGCTTCCCCCTCCCCCCCAGGAACCGGGGATTGAACTCAGGGGATTGAACTCAGGCCCTTGAGCTTGCCAGGGAAGTGCTTATTCCACTGAGCCATGTCCCCAGCCCATTTATTTTATTCTATTTTATTCTATTTTTAAGATGGTGATAAAGACTGGGCATGGTGGTGCCTGCCTATAATCCCAGTGTTCTGGAGGCTGTAAACAAGAGGATCACTACAAGTCCAATCTATGTAGTGAGACCCTGTACACCCTTGTCCTAAATTTAAAAAAAAAAAAAAAACACGACAAACATTAAGGTCATGCTCAGCAGCAGTTCAGAATATAAACAAATCCAATCATAGCACTACATAAAAAGTTTTGTCATTTACAAACTACTAAGTACCTAGGGAAGAACTCAAGCAAGTACTAACTGCACCAACAGCAGCTCAGTCTTCAGAGCTGGAATCCCAGGCCAGGGCCACCTACCCCGCCTGTCCCTCAGATCCTCAGAGGGAGCTTCCATGTGTCTTCTGAAGCTGCACACCTGTAGGCATGCTGAGCTCTCAAGTGAAATGTGTTAAGCCAACGGACCGAAACTTTCCTCCAAAACACTGGAAATCGTAACTCTTATTCTTATGCCCACCAAACTGCAGAGCCCGAGCGCCTGAACACCAAATGCTCTGAGCACCCCATTCCCACCA
>NDGN011347079.1:0-10971 GCA_002564285.1 Tympanoctomys barrerae | reverse complement strand
TGCTCACTCTGCGCTGGAGAGCTGGGACAGAGGGGTCTTTCATGGGTCCTGCTACCATCACGGGCCCTGAGTGGGGGTAGAGGCTTTCAGTGGAATCATGGCCCCCAAAAGAACATGAGTGCTGGCCTGCATGAAAATGAGCTCCCAGATACACGCACCTAGATAGCAGTCACGATAAGAACTAACCTTCCGGAGAAACAGATGGGCGAATCGCCTCAGAGCACTTACGTCTCCCAGGAAGGGCAGAAGCTATTGCATCTCGCATCCTGAATGCTTGGTGCGTGGTGCAGCGGTGGGGGCCGCACTGCTTCTGTGTCCCCGCATACCTGATACTCCTGGGGTACCCAGGGGTACCAGCTTCTCCCACTGGCCTCCAGGACTGGGAGACCAAGGCCCAAGGTTGGAGTCCCAGGCTCCTGCTGAGTGGCAGAAATTCCCGATTTGGAAGGATTAAGTACTGTGCTGTGGAAACACTTAATTCCTTTTCTCAGGACATTTTTGGAAGGCTTGCTGCTTTTTTAATCTTCTGACTTCTTGTTTGTGACCAAGTTCAAATTCCAGAGAGGGAAGCAGCCAATATGTGTAATTATTTCCTCTTGTACCGAGTGGAACTAAAAGAATGATCTTACTTCACAAGAAATCAATGTACCCTTTGGACCTGAAGCTAAAGTGAGCATGCGCAATGGGTCTGGCCCCAGTGCTGTTTGTGCAGTAATTAAGCACAAAAATGAAAAAAGTATGTCCGGGGCATGCATTCATGTGCTTTTTTTAGACAGGCTGAGAAAAAGGAAAAATCCTGAAAGACTCTGCCCCTCCAGTTGTCCCTGGGGCAAGAAGCTGCTGCTGAAGGCCTTGGGGTCTTTTGCCTTCGGGTTCCAGACTTAGGAGATCTCTCTTCCCTGAACTCCAGTTTAAATGCAGACAACAGAGCCTCATAGAGTTCTGAAGAGCATAGGAGATAAAGGCATAAGGCTTTTTAGCAAAGGCCCCTGCACACGGCTCGCTGTCACCAAAGGCATTATTATCTGTGTTTGCTCATATCAGACAGCACTGCCAACACCAGCATCCCTAGGGAACCCAGACAGACAGCTCTGGGCCTTGGTGGGGGGCTGCTCTGCTGCCAACCCTCACCTTGGTTTCTCAGGATGGTGGGTGGGGGAGACATGGAGGGCAGAGGGACCATTGTCACACCATGCCTGTGCTTCACAGGTGACCTCGCCAACGTCCCGGACTTCCCATTCCTGTATTTCTACAGATTTCACGGCAGCTGCTGTGCCAGGTAACCTTGAGCCCCCTGGTTCCAGTGTCTTTCTGTGTCTCTGTCTCTCTGAAGCCCACTGTCTGGGCCATGACCTGAATGAATGGCAGAAGCCAGCAGTGGGGGCACAGCTGGAAGCAGCACCTTCGGTCCCCAGCAGGTTGTCACTTGTACCTACAGGTGTTTCAGGGTCAGCCTGGGTACAGGGAGGACTCTGGGCCTGCACATAGGCAGTGGTCTTCAAACTTGGTAGCTTCCCCCAATTCTGTTTTCTCCACAAGCAAATCTCACACAGAACTTCTGTGTATAAAAATGATGAAACCAAGCCAGGTGTGGGAGCGCGAGCCTACAGCTCCCTGCACTCAGGAGGCAGATTTGCTTGCCCCTTAGTTGGGATTCTACAGCATGAGTCTTCACACTGTTCTGGCCCTGGCTGTTTCCCTTAGAGTGTGACTGTTTGGTGGCACAAACAACAGGTAAGGAGGGAAGGTTGATAGGAGACATTCACAGCTCACTGGTGTTGGCTTTGTGCATTGAGACGGTGATATTGGGGCTTTCTTTACACCCCTCTTAATCAGCAGCTTTCTCATAAGCCAGCATGATAAGCCAGGTCTTTCTGCCCTGAGGATCTGGCCATCTTGCTTGAATTGATTTAACTGTCCTGTTACATGTTACCCCGCCTCTGACTTCTTGCACAGTTGTGCAGGTGGTGGACTGGGTGTGACTTTTGTTTGAAACTGAAAATGGAAAAATAAGTGATGGAGAACGTTCAGTTTTCCCACATCACTTCAGTGGCTCCTCCATGGCCATATTGCTGAGAGTTGTCACCTTCCAGAGGTCTTAGAGGAGCCCAGCAGGGGTCATGAAGACCTGAGGGGACAAGATATCCAGGGATTGGTGTCTCCTGTTTCCAGGCTCCTTGCTTCAGGGGTGCCGCCTCTGCTTTTCAGGTCCGTTTCCCTAGCAGGGGTGGAAGAGCTGAAAGCAGAGGGAGAAAGATGAGCGGTCTGTGAGTGATGTAGAAATGTTTCAGACTGACAAGTCCAGCAATGAGCATGTCCATCTCCAACCTGAAGTAGCATCTGCCCAGAGTTGGCCCCACGGGGACAGGACACCCTTGCCTTTCCTGTGGCAGGAGGAGAAGTGGGGAGGACAGGACCAGAGGGCATGGAAGTGTCTGAGGCTGGTCACCTCATCAGTTGCAGGAGTGGAAGCCACCAAAGAGGAGCCTGCCTCACCCTCCACCCTGCCCTCCAGGCTGGGGGCAGCCAGAGCATGTGACTCTAGCTGGTCAGGGACACGTGACCTTGGGGAGGTTTCAAGAGCCATGGAAACCTGGCTTCACACTATACCTGGACCTCAGTTTCCTTGATTTAAAAAAAAAAAAAGGAAAACTTTGGGGCTAAGTCTCTGGGTCCCATAAGACAGGGTGGGGACTGTTCTGCTTACTCCTACTTTAAGAGCATCGTATAAGAAGGGAGGTGGGCAGAGATCTGGCCACGCTCATAAAGGTGAGTGAGCACAGCTAAGAGGAGGACTTAAGGCGGCTGGATCTGTTCAGTGTGTGGAGCGTTGACACCTCTGGCACTGATCCCATGGTGACACCTTGGAGAGCGTCTGCAGGCCTGGCCACCGTGGCAGGATGCCCTTGCTGTTCATGACCTCTCGGTGGCCGCAGGGTGCTGCCCCTGCGTGCTTCTGCTGGCAGGCTCTGCCTTGCAGGAAGGTGCTTGGCATCAGTTCCACAGTGAGGCTTCTGCCGGGCGTGCTGGTGCACACCTGTAATCCCAGCATCAGGAGGCTGAGGCAGAAGGATCTCTGTGAGTTCAAAGCCAGCGTGTGCTACATAGTGAGACCTTGTCTCAAAAAACCCCAAAACAAAACAGAAATGAGGCTTCTGTGGAGGTGGGCCTGGAGTGGGGACTTGGGGTGTCAGCCAATGTTGCTGGAACCAGCCCTCCCTTCAGATCGTTTCCATGGGTCCAGGGCTCTGTCCAGACCTTTTCTGTCACATAGAGAGCTGGAAACCATACCAGCCACTTTGTTTTGTTTAAATGAAATTGAGGTCCTTCCTTGACAAGCAGCGTGCTCTAGAGCTCATACAGGAAGGAGCAGGGGGCGTTGTCTGTATGTTTTGTCTTTTTATGAATTAGTGAGAGACATCTTAAATTTCCACATCGCACTTGGCAGTGAAGTGTGCTCATCCTGGCTCCTTAGCAAGGAAAGCTTCATGGGTTTCGGAGGGTTGGCTATTTTTACTCAGAGATGACTAGGAAATAGGTGTGATGAGGTTATGTCATCATGAGAACTTGACTGGGAAAATGGAACCAAAACTGCTGAGCTGATGGCTAAAGGAAGACCACCTCACTAAGTGAAGAACGCTTTCTCCTTCCAGTGGGGTCCTTGGCTTCCTGCTCATGCTCAGCACAGTGAAGCTGCAGAGTGTCATGGCCCCGGGGCAGAGTGCAGCCTGGATCTTCTTGGCCCAGGTAAGAGAGGGCGGGCAGGTGAGGGCTTTGTCTTGGGCCGTGTGTGGTGTCTTCAGACCTGCAGTCAGATGGTTGGATCCTCGGGAAGCCATTCCTAGTCACCTGCCTTTGGCCTGATCCTTCACCTAACCCAGGAAACAGTTTCCAAGGCCTTCTCCCTATTTAATCACCATCCATATTTCATGTTGTCACACTGCCTGAAGGTGACTGTGGCTAGGGCCCTTCACTTTCATGAGCCTTAATTCACTTGTCTAAAAATGAGAGGTTTGGCTAAAAGATCCTTCAGCCTTCTACAGCCCTAGGAACTGGAATCTCAGGTACCCAGGGCCATTCCTTTTCTTCTCTGGCAGAGGGGGTATCCAGGGCTCAAGTGACTTAGACAATAGAACTCAGCCTGGCTGGGGTGATGGAGGAAGGAAAATCACAGAAATGTTCAGGTTGAAAGGCCTAGAGGAAGCCCTCAGAGGAGAGACTGGGACAAGAATGGCCACTGTGCACCTGAATGACCATGGCTGACCATGGCCGAGAAAATGTGGTGGAACTGTGAAGGGATAGGAGCGGACTGACAGCGACAGGAGGCACTATTGGAGTGAAGTGCTCGGGACACCTCTGTCTGCTGACAGGATTCGTTTCCCTGGCATCTGTCTTTTGGGTCACCTCGGAGAAGGTCCAGAGCCTGAGGTACTGCTTCTGAGGAGTGAGATTTCCCAGTCAATTTTATCTAATGAAATAGTCATTGAATTTGTGCCTTCACTCTTTCCAGAGAGTGGGGGTCTAGTTTTATTCCCCAGGGGAGGAAAAACCTCATGTTTTACAGTGATATTTTCACCTGCCTGGTCACTTCTAGTAGCATGAATAGTTCTGGTTTCAGCAGATTGTAAAAATGCTTGCCATGTTGATTTCTAGCATGAGAGTGAGGAGGTTGATAAGTGTCTTCTCCAAAGCCATCTAGAAAGGTGAAAAAAGTCTTTCTGCAGCAGCATCCGGTTCCATATTCTGAAAATTGATTGCAGCCATAAAACAGCCACAAAAGCAATTGTTCATGGAAACTCCTGCCTGAGGGTGGAGCAGAAAGGGCTTGGGAGTGCTTGCCCTGGGGTCCCCATACCCTCCTCCCCTGGCTCTTGAGTGTGAGGGTCCAGCCAGAGCAGGGTGGGCTGTAGAAGCCGCAGCTTTGCCGCTGCTTCCAGCTGGGACTCCTTCATTTGGAAATCATCAGACAGGAGAGGCCAGTTGTCCCACTAGCTGGAGGCTAGAGTCCTCTTTGTATCAAGCAATGGGCCTGTGGGCTTGTTGATGACAGAACAAGTAGTTCTAGGAGTTGAGAAAGCTGTGAGGGACTCCCAGCTCTCCCTGACTCCCGGGTTGGACTCTGTGTGCATGCACCTTGCAGATTGAGCAAGGCCAGGACACCCTCGTGTCCCTGGCTGGTGGCCCCTGCGTGTACACTCACAGGAGATGGGAGAGGCCACAGAGAGCCAAGGCCAGCGCAGACATGGACTCAGGCTGAGGTTTGCATGCACTCCCCAGCCCACCCTCAGAGTCAAACGCAGGGAGATGAGGCCTTCCTGGCTCGGGGTGTTTGAGCCAAACCCTGGACTAGTATTTACCAGAATGTGAAGTTATTCAGGGATGACCCCTAGAATTCAGACTCAGAAATAAAAACAAGGGAAAAAATTAGTACAGATATCAGCAACTGTACCATATTTGGAAAACAGATTTCATAAATTTAGTACTAGGAAAATTACTAAGTAAGCAAAACAACAATTTTGGTTCTTGTGAAAAACATCAGAATCCAGTTGCTGCCATATATTGTCTTAAATGCCCAGTCTAGACCCAAAAATGAGAGACATTCAGAGAAGCAGAGTGTGGTCTGTAAGCAGGAGAGGAACAGTCCCTAAAGATCAGCCCCAAATGTCTGTCCACAGATGCAGGAGGTAGCAGAAAGCACTGCAAAATACTTAAATATATTCAGAGACTGGAAGGCAGCCATATTTAAAGAATTAAAGACTCAGTGAATATAGAATTCAATAAAAAGATAGGAATTACGTTTAAAGATAAGAACCAACTATAAAGTAAATGGAAATTCTGGACTCATAATAACTGAAACAAAAGTTCTGTAGAGAGACTCAACAACAGATTTGAGATAGCAGAAGACAGTAAATGAACCAAAGGGTACAACAAAATAAAGGATTCAGTCTACGCAAGAAAGATTTTTTTTAAATTAAAAAAATGTGAACGGAGCCTCAGAGCTGTATTCACAGAAGAGAGAAGGATAGCAGTGTGTGGAACGACCACACCAGAGGAAGAGGGAAAAGTGTAACACAGCACATATCACTTACAGGATTACTTTATAAGAGTCACCTAAAGAGTCAAATGCAGAAGAGTGTGGGGGATCTGCCCGTGCGCTAGAGGCCCGAAGGATCCAGCTGAGGGCCTGGCGCCCAGGGGAGTGTCCTCTGCGAGTCCAGCTGGAGGCCTAGAGCCCACGACAATGTCTTATGCAAGTCTGTGTCACTGGAAGGTCTCAGACGTCAGTGGCGGAAGCTGGAAAGTCTGCGCTAGTGGGATCAGTGAGCTGTGCCGGCAGGCGGAGGGATCCGCACTGGAGCCAGGAAGCGATGCTCAAGTAAGGACAGAGCTCCCCTGAAACGAGCCGCAGCCGTCCTCAGGGAGAGCGGGGGCCTGAGCTCCTCTGGCCAAGAATAACTGAGTTTGTGTCGGGAAAACCTGGGTGACAAGCTTCTCAAAGAGAATCCACAGCACGCCATCGTCCCCTGCAGTTCTGCCTTCATGCCCTTGGTGACAGTCCTGGGGTCCTCCTGCCTAGAGCCACGTGGACTCAGTTCAGCTAGTCTTCTATGCTGACCATTATTAGTTAATGCCCCATACAGGGAAGAAAAAACTGCCTGTGTTACAGAACTGAAATAAAAGCACTTTATCATTAAAAAGAAAGAAAGAATTGGTGGAGACTCCCACATTTGCTAAAAAACAATAATTATGGATCAGGTAAGCCCAAGGAGCCTCAATAACAAAAGAAAAAGAACCTCACCTATGTAATTTCTAGTAAAACTGCTAAAAAAGAGAAAATCTTAAAAGCACCAAAAAAAAAAGTGTTTTCCATTGTGAAGGAAAAACGATGGAATTAATGGCAACTTCTCATCAAAGGCCATGTCAGTGGAGGCAGTATGAGGATAGATGCTGAAAGAAAAACAGGTCTCCCAAGAATTTGATAAAGAAGGCGGGCACAGTGGCGTATGCTTGTAATCCTAGCACTAGGGAGGGTGAGGCAGGAAGGTTGCTTTGAGCTCAAAATCAGCCTGAACTACATGGTGAGACCCTACCTCAAAAGAAAAAAGAACTTTATATACAGCAAAACTGACTTCAAATGTGAAAGTTAAATATATTTCCAGATCTACAAGGGCTGAGAGATGCATTCCTAGTGGCTATACCAATAATTTCATTCAATGTGAATGGATGAAATAACCCCTTCAAAAGGTAGATTATCAGATTGAGTTTTAAAAAGCAAGACTTGATTATATCCTGCCTGCAAGAGATGTATCTTAAGTGTGAAGATACAAGGAGACTGAAAGTGAGGATGTGGAAAAGCTGTGGCCTTTGTACGGTACTGGGGGACGTGCATATGGCCGCTTTGGAAAACAGTTTGGTACTTTCTTAAAAGGTTGAACACAAACTGACTATATCCCAGCAAATCTATTCTACTCAAAAGAAATGAAACTGTACGAGCCTTATGCATGGATATTTATAGCGGTATGATTCATAATACCCCCACACTGGAAACAATTTAAATGTGAATTTATTAGCAAGTGGTTAGGCAAGATACATATATCCATACACTGGGATAAGGAATGAGGTATTCATTGCTGTGACAGGTAAATCCCCAAGAGAAGCCAGTCACGCTACACACAGTGTTGCATTTTATGTGAGCTGTCAAAGAAAGACAAATTTATAGAGACAGGCTGTATCCTGATGGTTTCTTGGAACAGAAATTGACTACCCATAGGCTTAAGGGAGTTTTTCTTGGTAATGGAAAGTTCTAAAGGTGGATTGTGGTGGTGACGGTTGCCTAGTCATCTAAATTAATAAAACTTGATCATTAAAATAATTGAACTTTAGGGACTTGGGCTGTAGCTCAGATATAGCATGCTTGCTTACCGTGCACAGGCTCTCGGTTCAGTCCCTAGCACCTCAAGAAAAAAAGAGCCACTGCTTTTACATGTACAGTGGGTGACTTTTATGGTGTGGAAAGTGGCATATGGAATCCAGGGAAGCTGTAAAATATGAGTGCTCTAGGCATCGAGGTTACATCTTGTCCTTTACAATTTGGCGGCGTTTTCTACTCTTTACAACCAGTGCTGTGAGTGTGCTTTTTACTTTTTCCCTAAATTCTAAGGGAAGTTCATAAGGTGGAGGATTTTTAATTGCCTGGCGTGGTTTAGCGCTCATTGCTCTTCCACGCGGAGGCCTGGTTAGGTGAGCTATTAAGGTCCCTTTCAGCCATTACTATCTCTTCCAGAGATCAAGCAGTGTCTCTTTCTTTGCTGTGGAACGTGAGCTCTGTGAACCTCGGTGGCAGAAGATGTACCCACCTACGTGTGCAAGTGTGCTGACATTTGAAAGGCAACACGATTGCCCTGGGCCACTCCGCGCTTCCCTGATGTCAGAAAGTGACTCAGGAGGATGCGCCATTGGAGTCTGTGAAAGATTCAAAGACTTTCACAGAGATGCAGAAAGGGGTCTCGCAGGGCTGAGGGTGCCATCTTCCTTGCGCCCTGTAGACCCATTCACAGGCATTGTGCAAGTTGTCGCATCATCTCCAGAGCCCCCAGGTCCTGAGAGGAGGTGTCCCTGACTCTCTCCAGTCCCACCTTTTTCATTCTTTTCTGGCATGGGAATGCTAAGCATGAGGGGGGAGAGTGCCTTCTGAACCATTTTGTATCGCCCTCATGATCATTGTTGTCCTCTGGAAATTTCCAAAACATTTTAAGAAACCAAAAATATCAGAATATTAGGCAGCCTTTCTAAAATATCCCCCTTTTTTATATTGGTAACTTTAGGAAGTGAAATCTATAGGCATTGCACTTATAAAATTCTGGGATCCTGTCTTATGTGAAGAAGAGTGAGTCAGTTTAAGAGAGAAGCAGTGAAAGGTGGGAATGCATAAGGAAGATGTAGTATGAGTTTCATTTTTCCCCAAGCGGGCTCTCCAGCAGATTTAAGTCCGCCCGGAGAGTCTATCCTGGAGTGAGCTGTGCCTCGTCCTTGTAGGATCAGGCTCACTTGGGTCTGCAGCTCACAGAAGAGGACAGCGCACCACGCTGTGGGGGAGGGCCTTGTGCTGGGTCCACAGGGCAGTGCCACAGGGGCACGAGGCTTTCTGGGATGGGTGCCCATGCCTCAGTGGGTGAGAAGGCGGAGAACCACACTGAATAATCGTGATAGGAGGAGGAGGGGTGCAGGTGCAGGGCCAGCTGGGTACCAGAGAGTCAGAGGACAGACAGTTCTGTGGAGGCGGTGGTGCACCTCTGGGTGCGCTGACTGGTGGCGAGGGAGGCCGAGCAGGCTCATGTGGAAGTTGTGCTCTAGAAGATGGGGTCTGAGCTACGAGGAATTAGGAAAAGGGAAGTAACTTCAGGCAGTAGAACCAAGAGTCAAGGTGAAAGAGTCAAACTTGACTGACACTTTGAAGGAACATACACTAAGAATTTAATTTATAATTGTAATATGGGGCTGGGAGATAACTTGGTAGTCTAAGCACCTGCCTGGCAAGTGCAAGGACCTGGGTTTGATCCCCAGTATTACATGCTGTGCTGGCCCCAGAACCCCACAGCTGTGCCAGCCCTGGTGGGCAGCTGGAAATCTGTGGCACGACAGATGGAAACAAGGTGAAGCCTGTGGAGTGGGAAGCTGATGGAGTGTGCCCGAGGCAAAGGTGTGCGGTGACAACATGGACATGGAGCTGTATCAGTGTGTGTGTGTGGGGGGGTGGAATGTGGGTGAAAGCCCTCTTGTGTGGCCATTTGGGCTTTGCTTACAGAAGTCAGGAAGGTGAAGTGAGAGCAGAGCCTGTCAACAGGGCAAGGGCGCTGAGGCGGGAGATGCATACACATGGGCCACCAGTGACAGGCCAGAGAGACGAGTGACAGGCAGGCAGCAGAGGAGAGGCAAAGAGCTCCGTGTGGGGAAGTGGAAGGGAGGGTGTTGAGGAATAGCACAGAAAGAACCCAGATCAGAGACCTGGGCTGAGAAAAGCTGAGAGCAAGGACATTGCCAGTCTCTGAGGGAAATGTTTTAGTGAAAGCCAGGAGTGAGTGCATAGAAGGTGAATTATAAATACTGTGCTCAGTGAAGAAGTGGGTAGGGGACTGTGACTGCACCGGATATCATGAAGATGGTGCCTTTTCCAGGAAAAGACTTGGATATGCTCAGAACTAGAAATGAAGAAAGCCATTTTTATAGAGACAGAGACTTGCCAGGGAAGGAGGGAAATGGGGAGAATAGGCTTCAAGAGTGTACAGGAGGCCTGGGCGGGGACTAGCCTCAGATAAGACAACCTTTTCCTGAGCCTTGTGAGAGGACAGGAAAGATGGGAGAAGGTACATCGAGGTGCTGGTCTTCTTGCAGTGTGTGACTCAGGGGCTGGGATTTTGGGAGGAAAGGAAGGAAGACTTTTTTTTAAAACTGGGAATCAAATTCAGGAACTTGCACTTGCCACAGGTGCTGCACCACTGAGCCCTACCCCTGGCCCTGAGGACTCTTGGACATTGACTGCTATTCACTAAATCCTTCTCCTGTGGTCTGAATGTTCTGTCTCCCTGAAGTTTGTAGTTGTGATACAGGGAACCTCCAAATGACATAGGTAAAAATGATCTCCTGACCTGACCTGAACGAGTTTGTGTTCTCTAAAACCAAAGAATGAATTTTGGGAACAAACTGAGGTTATGAGCAGAATGTTTATTAAGAGAAAAAAAGATCCTGTCCAAGGGCCAAGGAGATGGCTCAGTAGAACAGGTGCTTCCCTGGCAAGCACAAGGGCCTGAGTTCAATCCCCGGTTTTGCAAAAAAAAAAAAAAAAAAAGTCCTGTCCAAGAGAGGGATAGGAGGGGGACGCAAGCGGGCAGTTCCCCGGGAAGCTGTCTCTTCCGGGGACTTTTATAGTGTAAAACCATGTGGGGCTAAGGTGGAGAGAATGGGAACTCGCTT
>NDGN011347060.1:0-12623 GCA_002564285.1 Tympanoctomys barrerae | reverse complement strand
AAATCAGCCTAAACCACCATAGAACAATAAACCCAGACTACAGATAGAGGACCACAAAAAAATCCCTCAACAATTCTTTGCCCCATCTGTCCCTTGTATTCCAGTAAAAGAGGTCCTGACACTGTTGCCGTGCTTGAGTGGAAAAGGTTGAGTAGAGCCAGCAAAGGTCAATCTGTCAATGCCTATATTCCTCCTTCCCTTTTTCTCTCCCTCCCTCCTTCTCCACTTCCCTCCCTCAATCCCACCTCTGTATTGAACCCAAGCTTCCCACATGCTGAGTATGCATGTTACCACACAGTTATGCTGTCCATATTTCTAAGGTGACCTGCCCACCAGGTACATGGGATAATAAAAATGTAGAAAAAGACCCCCACTCAGTATACTTCAGTTTGTTAGTTTTGGTGTTTCTGCTTACTGTTCCATTTATCTAGACATGTTAAGCCAGGTGGCATCTTGAGGTGGCATGATTGATGGCTTTTTTGTCCTCTCTCAGGGTCTTGTTGAAGATGTCTTACTCTCTCCCATTCTTTCTGTTCACCGCTCTATTCTGCTGGCCATCCTGGCCTCACCATAGTCCCCACTCTTTCTTTGCTTGTGGAAACTCTTTTCTATGAGGCCTCTTCAGCTCCTCTGGATTGTCATGAAAACCTGTTCTTCAAGACTTATCCCAATATCAGTTTCTTCAGTGTATTTTGTCCCTGCCTGTTTGCCTCATCTCCTGACTATCTCTACTCCTACCCTGCCCAAGTCAGGCGAGTTTCCTTCCCCCTGACTTTGGCTTACTGTGGCAGCTTTATTCTGCCTGACGCTATAGCTGTGTGGCTATTTGTCCTGGGCCTTGATTAGGTTGTATGCTTTGAGGGTAGGAACCAAAGACCTTCCAAGATTCCATGCAGGCCTCTTTTGTTCCTGATGCTGCTCCATCTGACTCCTTCCTGTGTCCCTGTGCGCCCACAGCTGCACCAAGTTTTTGATTGATCATTATTTATTTGCATGATGTCTCTCAGCCAGGTTGTAAATATGCTGATGTCAGTGCTGTTGATGTGCTCCTTCCCTGTAACCACTGTGCCCAGTAAATGGAATAGTTACTCAATATATTTGAAATAAATAACTCTTCTTCATTTTGCATTACAGTAAAAGGACCCTTTAAAGATTAGGAAAGTAACACCCACAGAAAGATGTTCTCTCTTTCAGGGAGGTCACCTAGCAAGTTAATGATAAAAGTGGGTGTCTTGAATCCCAGAGAGTGGTCATTCTGTATCCCCACAGCAGCTTGGTCCTTAGGCCTCCTGGTGGCTCTTGGAAGTCATCCTTGACAAGCCTGCTTCAGCCTCCCTCTTTCTCCTCTTCCTTGTAGATCTTTGGCATGGTACCATTTGGCTGCCTTAACCATAGGCTGGTTCTCAACAAACCCCCGAGTGCCCTGAGGCCTGGCTCAGGGCTGGGGAGACAGGATATTCATGTTTCCTGTCTCTCCTTTATGGTTTTTCTTGGAGAGCTGAAGCCTGTTAGTTTTGAAGTGGAACCCAATCTTTTTCTAGGTTTGGTGTCTGAGCTCAATCAAGAAGTAGGACATAGGTGTCCTAATTGCTCTCCAGGAGCTGTGGAAAGATGTTCCCAGCATTGTCATCTGGAAAACTTTGCAGAACAACACTCCTATCAGAAGCTGTGTGATGGCAGGGGTCAGGTACCCCACACTCGGTCTCCCACAGAAGGGCGAGGGCTGCGTTCGGGGAGCTGCAATCAGGGCAAAGCTCCCAGCAAGGGTCTCCCTCTGAGAAGGCCAGTTAGGATCTCTGCGCCACCATTCCCGCTGGCCAAGTGCTAAGGTTTTTCCTACAGAAGAGGAAAGGACTGTAGCAGATCTTTGGAGAAATTTCCACCCCTGCCCCCCAGCACAGCAAAATGAGGACTCAGGCCATTTCTACCCTGTGATCAGGCCCTGGGCCACTGCGGACTCTACCCAGGAGGGTGGGCTGGACTCTGGCAAGTTACTTTTGGTGGTCCCCACCATGTTCATGGGCAACATGCTGGTCGCACCACCGCGGCCATGGAGGGACAATCTTGCTCCTACTGCAGTTCCCCATTTCTGCCTCAATAAACAGTTCTCAGGTTACATTAGGCAGCAGTCAGTAATCACCTAGAGAAAATGCCTGACCATTTTGGTGGAAGATGAAATTCTGTCTTCCCACAATGTGCACTAGTAGCAGATAGTCCAAAGCTAAGAAGAGGATCAAGATGCTATACAGCTCCAAAATACCCAACTTTTTGATTCAAATAATTTGATTTAATTCAGATATTTTTCTCTTATATATAAGAAGGCTTGTGTCTTTCTTTTCATAAAATAACTTGGAAATTTTAATTCATGTTTTTCAAAAAGCTTCATTTCTGGACAAAATAAAAGACAAACAAGATTCCATTTAAGTCATTGTGATGATTAATTTTGTGTGTTAAATTGACTGGGCGATGGTATCAAAATATGCAGTCAAAGATGATTCTGCGTGTTTTTGTGGAATGGCTATTCCACAGGTTTTAGGTGTGAACCTAACTGGTTCATGAGGTATCTAAGTAACGGGTATGAACAGGAACAAAACACTGTGCACTGAATGTTACTCTGCAATTAAAATGAATGAACTACCAATGCATGCAGCAATCTGGGTAATCTCACAATAATTTATTCTAATGAAAAAGGCTAGGTGAGGGCCAGGGAGATGGCTCAGTGGAATAAGCGCTTCGCTGGCAAGCGCAAGGGCCTGAGTTCAATCCCTGGTTCTGAAAAAAAGAAAAAAGAAGAAGAAGAAAGAAAAGAAAAAAACTATATGCTAAGAGACTACATAGTATATGTTGACGCTCAGGGAAAAACAAAGCTTTCTCTGACACACAGAAATCAGACCATTGCTTGCAAAGGGACAAAGTGAGACTAGTATATTATTGACAAAGAGCACAAAGAAACTCTTTGAGATATGAAAATATTGTAAGTCTCAGCTGGGGTGAGGATACGTCAGTCAAAATTATCACAATAGTAAAGTAATAAGGATAATTTATTATGCATATGAATCATTCCTGACAAAGAGAAGGATTAAGCTATCTGCTGCAGAACTGGGATCTGTTTTGCTACAGCTTTCCTGTGTGAAAACTTCCAACTCTCAGAACACCATGGAAAATAAGGAGATAACCAAGTAAGTAATACTTTGTGTATTTTGCTGACTTTCTTTTTCTACTGTATTAACAAGTATTTTAAAAATATTAACTGCAGACAATAAAGGTTTTTATTATTCTTAATGTGAAACTACTCAGCACCTTTATAATAAAGATTTGTCAGAACTTAAATCATTTTATTCTATTAAACTGTTCTGTAAAATTATTTCTTTTATTACTCACTATTTTCCACTGCCATACTTCTGAGCACTAGGCTAGGTAAGGAGCTGAAACACAGATATTCCCCTTTTATTTCTTCATGTAATTATTATGCTACTAAAATTTTAGGATTATAGGAAATACTTTAAGTAGAGTCTCTAAAAGCTAACTTGTAAATTGAACCTTGGTATATTAAAGTTATATTTTAAATCACTTAGATTATAACCTTTGTGGATATTTTTATGATAAAAGTGTTTGCCTATAGTAGTCGGAGTCTAGCAAAATACATTTTTGCTTTCCTTCTTTCTCACTTTCTCCTTTTCTTTCCCCATTTCTTTTGGAATTATCTACAAAATCAAAACTTTTTGCTTACAGCATATGAATGGTCCTAGAAGGGTTTTTATGTAAAATTTTAAAAATACGTTTTGACTCCTAGAAATTTGGTGTTATGTATTCTATAGGGAAAAGCATTTGAGTTTTACATGTAATAAAATCAGCCATTTTTCAAATGTTTAATAACAGCTGTATAATTTTATGATTAATGCTTGAGGCAAGAATGTTAGAACAAAGAACTGTGCAGGTCATAAGGATTGTAACAAGAAGATACTGAGTTGTCTAGCCAGATCAATTTCCTTTTGTACTCTTCCTACTTTATAGTTTCTAGAGAAATAGCTCTCACACCTTGGTGTATGTAAATATCCTCCTGGAACTTATTTAAAATGTCTGCTTCTCAGCCCACCTCTAAATTTTGGGATCAGACAATCTGAAATGAAACCATGGTACCTGCATTTTATTATTTATTTATTTATTATTATTATTATTTTTTGGTACCTGCAGTTAAACAAGTTCCCTAAAGTGATTCTAATTCAGGTATTTCAAGGTCCATGCATTGAGAAATATTACTAATGTTTTGTATGCAGATCCTTTTTTTGTAGATTAATGCAGCCTACAAAGATTTGGGTCAAAATTTTCTGAATATCCAAATACTTAAGCCTGTCTTTGGTAGATAAATGCATGGGGCTTGACACATGCTTTGTATGAAACTGAATGTTGCCCAGTACCATACTAATTTGGAATACATTAGTATCTGTAACTAGGGATGAATGCATAAAACTTTTGAGTTGTATATAATTATTTTTTAAAATCGGGAATTAAATTCAGGACTTCGAAGGGTGAATTTTTATCCCTGGCTCTTTTTTGTCTCTTCTTCCTGTGTGCTGTGAGGTGAGCATCTTTCCTTCAGCATGCCCTTACAATATGATGTTTCTGCCTCAACACAGACTTTGGAGCCAGAGAACTGTGGACTAAAAACGTGAACTAAATTAAACCTCCCTTCCTTTAAGTTGTGGTCATTGAGTATTGTGTCCAGGATTGGAAAAGCCAGTATAAAAAAACTGGTATTAGACAGGTGGGTTTATTGTTCCAACTATACCCGACCATGTGCTTTAGATGCCTTTGGAACTGGTTTGTGGGAGGAGTTTGGAAAAGTTGTGGACGAGAAAAGTTGTAGAGTACAATAAGCAGAGCTTGATGGATGATTCTGCCAGCATGCTGATAGAAACGTGGACTGTAAAAGCCCGGCTGGTATGGTTTGTGTCTAGTTGTCCCCCCAAAGCCTCAGGTAAGTTAAGAGGCAGACAGGGCTGGAGGACAATGAGTGACTTGAGGGGGGGAGGGAGAGGACCGGGGTGGGGCCAAGGGGCGGGCCCAAGGGGCGGGCCCAAGGGGCGGGCCCAAGGGGCGGGCCCAAGGGGCGGGGCCAGAGAGACTCAACCGTTACACTGGCTAGCCTGTGCTTTCTGAGAGATGTGGACAGGATTATCCTGGACATGGTAGTGTCCCAGCCTCTCTTCCAGTGTCTTAAAAGCTCCAGTAATTGTGAGCTAAATAAACTTTCCTTCCTTCTTTTTGAGTGTCAGGTATTTGTCCCAGCAAGGAGAGAAGAGTAACTAATACATGGGCTGAGGCAGTTTCCACTGGGAACAAGTACTTCATTGGCAACTGAACTAGAAGTCACATGTATTACACTTTGGTGAAATTTTGTCTGCATTTTTCCCATGTCCTAAGACTTTGCTGGAGAATGAGACTAAGGGCAGCATACTAATTGATTAGATAGTGGAAGCTTACATGCAGCCAATGTTCAGGCTGTGGTTCAAATACTGATGGCTACTTTTAGCTATATTTATACTGAGAATTGGGAAGAAAATAGAAGATAATATTTTAGAAAAAAAAATGACGTTTGTTCCAGAAGGAACTGTGTAAAATTGGGTCCAAAGGAGGTATGGATGCTGAACAGATTATTGTTATTAAAAAGAAACCAAGTATTTTGCATAGGAATAAGAAGAAAGTTGCTTTGAAGAAATCTCAGAAATCAGTAAGACTGGGCCGGACAGACAGTTCAGCAGATTAGAGCACCTGCTTAGGCAGACGCAGCAACTGGGGTTTGATCCCCAATGTGCTGTGCCAGCCCTGCCCCTGGGGTGTGCTAAGATGGAGATTGAGACTGGGTGTGGTGGCATGCACCTGTAATCCCAGTATTTGGGAAGCTAAATACAGGAGAATCACTATGAGTCTGACCTGTGTAGTGAGACCCTGTAGATCTTGTACTAAATACATACAAAATAAGAAAAAAGAAAGAAATCAACAAGAATGCACTCATTCAAGCACAAAGGTATGAAGCTGTAAACCAGAGATGGACAATTTTTCATAGCTTCCAATGATACAAAGAGCCCATTGCATCATGTATGTCATAGATTTGCTACCACTGGTACAAACTTTTCATTTGAGAAGATAGTCCTTGAGGCCTCTGCTTGAAAGGGCTCCTCTAGGGAATTGGAGAATTAGTTCCTTGGGAATCATTTCACTGCAATCAGCCATCAGAAGCAGCTGCTGCCATGGTCTAAGGGGCTGAGTACTTCTTGTGCTGACAGCAGACCTTGACATTGTCCACACCATGCTGGTTTTACTGACATGAAGAATGCAGGAGTTGTGGGAACAGAGAAGCTTCCACCAAGATTTCAGAGGAAAGCCTGGGAGGATAGGCAAGGAGCCACTGGGAGGGCAGGGAATGAAACTGCGAATGAAGTCAGGGGTGCAGGGGAGACTGGAAATTCAGAGATTCCAGAAACGTGGAACATCTGCTGAGGAAGCTGTGGGCCGTGAGTGGAGTGAGCCTATGAGAAAGGCCATGTGGGCTGCAAATATGAAAGCTATAGGAACGGGACTGCACCGGCCCCCTGGAACTCACATTTTGTCACTGTGTACCCTAAATTACAGATTTAGGGATACAATAATTAATTTTTGCTCTGCTAGATTCAATCTTGCTCTGGCCTGATTTTTTTGTCTTTCTATTCCTCTCTGTTAGAATGGCACCACTTACCCTATGTGTCATTGTATTGTGGGATTATATAACTTGTTTTTGATTTTTTTTTTCTTTACAGTGGTTTTACAGATAAAAGTTTGCCTTGAATCTCAGAAAAGAATTAGACATGAACTTTTGAACAATGCTAGAACATTTCTGACTTTGAATAAAGGATTATTGCAGTTGCTGTTGCATTTAACAGAGATGGATCATGTTAGGCAGAATTATGGCCTCCAGTTCATTTGGGGATTCAGTATAATTTAAGAAGATGTGCTTGGGTATCAAGGTGACAAGGTGATGAGGTTGATGCATTTAGGTGACAAGGCTGTGGCAAGCTTGTGAAGGCTACATGCTTGTGTCAACTTCTCTGGGTTGGGAGCCGCCCAAGGGATCAGTGGAGCATATACCTAGGGTGTTAGGAATGGTTATGCAGGTGCAGCCCTGGGCATTCTGCTGGGTCCTTGTCCCTTCCTCTCTGTCACTGCCTGTATGCTGTGTTTTCCAACTACCTGAAATGGTCAGCCTTGCTAAACTGAACACTTGAGCCACAATATTTATGCCTTGGAGCTAGCTAACTATTGAGTGAATCCTCTTTAAAAATGAGTTAAAATAGACCTTTCCTGTTTTAAGTTGTGCTTGTCAGGTATGTCAGGTGTGTCAGGTATTGTTTGTGTGAATGGGAAAGCTGACTAGTCATACTGTCTTTTAAATCTATAATATTTTAAATTTACTTCTCTCTCAATACATGTCCGTATAAATAAATGCAAAATCATTTCATGAATAAAATAATTTTTTAACTTAACATGGTTTGATTTAAAACACTTTGGCACTATTAAATAGTGCTTTCTTTAAATCTAATATACATCTTTATGTATTTGTTTCATATTAACCTTAAAGAGCTTTTGGTGTTTACTTATCTATGCTTAGGTCCATTGTCATTTTGATATAGTGTCTCTACAAATTACGAAGGACAATGATAGCTTTCATCTGTCTTTTTACTTCTGTCTTGAGTCCTTCAGATGAACTGTATCTGCTGATATCCTGCCCTTCCTCCTGTTCTGGGCCAGAGTTCTGCTAGGACTGTAAATCACATGTCTTCCATTCTCCCAATCCGGGCATTTGCTCACGATCCAAATTGGATCAGAGTATTCCCCTCTGACACTGCTGATAGAGTGGATTGCAAACTTTGTCTTCTCTTGGCTGACTTCCCTGGCCTTGAGGAGAACAAAATGCAACCAGGAGAAATGCCAGGACAAGTAGAGAAAGACACATAATGGATAGATACATGGAAAATACTTCAGCTTCTGAGTTTCACTGTACTTGAAAGCTAGTACTACGTCTATACTTTTGAATGATATGAGCCAATAAATCTCCATTTTGTTGCTTAAATTAGTTGGTTTAGATTTCTCTCACTTATAGGCAAACAGCCTTGATCAATACTTGAAGCGATTAAAATTAATAAAAATTCACCAGGCTTAACAGGAAATTATTTTAATAGTGTATTCACATTTTCCTCTCATGTTGACTACTACCTTAAAACAAAATTTCTTCTCACAAGCTTACATGATTCACCACTAGCCTCTACCTAAGTATATAATATTGTAAGAATATTGCACTCTAAGCAAAGCATGATTCTTTTCCAACACTTCAAATTTGGTTAAACAATAAAAAGTCTCTATTTCTTAGCATTTCAAAATGTTATCATGTAATATTCTTTTTAAATGTCCCCATACTACAGTGAAAATATGATTTAAAATTTAAAAGTTCTATTTACTTATAATTTTTCAAGAACACGTACAGAAAAAAACAACTGCATAACTGTTAGTTATGATTTTCCCACTTGGAAAAACTGATGCAATTGTAATATTTTCTCTTAGCACTGCAGAATTGGCCACAACTGTTTCCAGGAGCATGTAAAGCAAAGGAAGTATATTTAATATTACTTCATTAACCCTTAGCACAATACTATCACATTTTATATTTTTATAATTTCTAGTTTGAATATACACACATTAAGGACCATTATGTTTCCACCTATCTCGGTAGAGATGTCCCTGGAGTCTTAACTGCCTTGGGACGCCACAGGTGGAAGAGCTTGCACAGACTGACGAGCTGCATGGGGCCAAATCCCTGTGCAGGCACCATGATGCCGTCTGCTGCTTCTTCCTATTCTCCAAGTGTTTCCATCTGTTTTCCAATCAGCCAGATCACAGCCCAACCGTAAGCATTGTGGACCCTGCGTGGACACCTCGAGGAGTCAGTGTCGCCTGTATCTAACCTAGCCCAGTCACACCAGTGCATAGACCCTTTCTTTTAGGGGTTGAGGAAAGCTTCTGATTTTGAAGCATCCTTATAGATTCAGCAGTTAATCACACCCAATTTTTTATTGAAGTATTTAAAAGTAGATTGGACATAATTCAATGTGTATTTTCGAAGAATTATGATACTCTTTTATACAACTTGATATTATTGTCAAAATTAAGACACATATCTTAGCAGTTGTGTTATATAATCCCAAGTCTATATTAAAATTTCTACTATATATATATATATATATATATGTATATATATATATATATATATTTGATACAGGGTTTTGCTGTGTATCCCAGGCTGGCCTCAAACTCACAGTGATTTCCAGGCATGGTAGTGCCCGTCTGTAATCCCAGCACTTGAGAGCCTGAGGCAGAAGGATCTACAAGAGTTTGAGGCCAGACCAGGCAACAAAATGAGTTTAAAGCTAGCTTCAACTACATAGTGAGAGCTTGTCTCAACAAAACAAACTTCTCCAAATTCACAGTGAACATCCTGCCCTCAGCCTTCAGAGTTCTGGGATTATAGGTATACCTCTGTCTCAGTTACTCTTTTCTCCTTGCTGGGACAAATTATCCAACACCAAAAATTGAGGAAAGAGACATTTCCTTAATCTGCAGATAGTGGAGGTTTCAGTCCGTACTCATCTGGCTCCAAGGCAGAGTAACACATGAAAGAGGGCAGCCATTCATGGCAGGGTGGCAAAGAACAAAGAGCAAAGGGCAAAGGGAGGGTCAGCACCTGAGACAGCCAGCTAGCCTCTCTCCCCACCTTACAATGTGATGCAGATTACCTGCCCCAAGGTGGGTGCAGCATTCACACCTACAATAATCAGTCACACACTCCAGAAGCCACTCCATGACTACATGAGGCTTTGAGGAGACTACTAGACACAAACTATAACACCCTACTTACACAGCCTTCCAACAATGTTTTTATAGCTTATTTTTCTGCTCATTTTAGATCTATGACTCTTCCTTTCTTTTGATACTCAGGAGCTTAGGCTTGCCAGAGAGGCACTTAGGCAGGTGGTCCCTAGATCTAATCCAGGGATAGTTAGCTGTGATATCTGTTTAGTCTCTTTAACCAGAAATAATTCCTCAGCATTTCTTTGTCTTTACCTTGCCATCTAAAGAGTACATGCAGTTTTTATTTTTTGTAGAAGGTCTCTATAATATTTGCCTGATTTTTTTTATTGCAGTGCATGATGATGCCACAAGTCTTTATGTAGTTCAAAACTTCACTTGATCTTAAGCAAAAGGCCAAGAAGTGATAGTAGGTCAAAACTTAACAAATTGTGTACTTAAATACACACAGTGGTTGCTCAGTTCATAAAATGCTTTTGTTTGCAAGCAATTTGGTTCACAAACAGAAGCATTTGGAGAAATTTTGTTTTTGCTTGAAAACCCTGCATTGGATGACCAACATGACCTTGGCTATCTTTCCAAAACACAAACGTGGCTATCATTTTCAAAATTATAGAATAAATTAAGTTGATAAACAGACATATCACTGTACACAGTTGATTATACATCATTCTATCTCAAATAAATGGAAAACAAAAGTACTGTGTACTCTACTGTATACCTGCATAGATCCATTACACACACTTATGTATGTTTAACTAATAAATTATAAATTACAGGATAAAAATGGTGATGTGTGTGTGTGTGTGTGTGTGTGTGTGTGTTATTATGGACTGAACCCAAGATCTTAGCACTAAGGTAAGATCTCCTGTCCTCTTTATTTTTATTTTTTGGTAGAACTGGGGATTGAACTCAGATTCCTGTGCTTGCCAGGGAAGCGCTTATTCTACTGAGCCATCTCCCTGACCCCCTTTATTTTTATTTTGACATAGGGCCTCATTACTTTTTGCAAAATTTTGCTAAAGTGCCTAGCGTGGGTTCCAACTTGCTATTCTCTTGCCTCAGCTTCCCAGAGTGGGATTACCAGTAGGAGTCAGCATACCTGGCTAGGCCATAATTCTTTTGAGAGATTCCCATGTCATCTAAAGTTTGGTCTAGCCAAGATACTCACTGTAATGAATTTAAGAATACTGCAGGTATTTTGTCCAAAGGGGCCGTTCTTGCCATTTCCAAGTAGTCAGACAGTCTGTAGAGGGAGCCAATTTGCTGCTATCATTGCTGTTTCTATCAGTCATCCTCCAAGATTTCAGTTAAGGATAGATTTTGGCATCAGCCACACAACATGCCTAAAATACTTCTCCTCTTAGTTTACATCAAATTATGAGCACAGTATATTTTCCTTAATTCCAAAAGAATATTTGTTCCACATAAATAACCAGGGACACTATGACCTAGAAAATAATGGTGGCAAATGGTAGGATAATTCTAAGTCTAGGCTCCTTACTAGGAAATAATCGCATAAGAAGTCTGTTATGTAATTTTCATCTACTAAAATCCTTGTCTCCTTTGTTGCTTTTATTGTTACTGAAAAAAGGGGCACTGCAGCAAAGAATTTGCAAAGGCCAGCACAAACAAGCAAACAAATCAACAACTGAACACAAACATGAGAAGGCACAGCAACAAAATGCCTCCAAAACCTCAACTCCTCCAAAAGTGGTACAGGGGGTTACTGAAGGGGATTAAAGCATAAAACTACATAGCAGATGGGTCTGAAAGTCACCAGTTGAGATAAAACAGTTACAAGTTGCTTGATAAATTTAAAGAAGATAAAATGAACTATATAATGATGAGAGTGATCAGTAGGTCTAGAGCAGATACTAATAAACAGCTAGTAAAACCAAAGAAAGAGGTGCGGTACATGAAAGCTTAGCAAAGAAAGAAGGCTATAGGGAAGTTCCAAATCCAGGAGATTAAATATAGGAAACTAAAACCCGGGAGATTAAAGTCATGATTGAAAACATGGACAGCATATGGAAGGTCAGACCTAGAGGACAGGGATAACAACAATAACATCAGTGACATGCCTTAAAAACAAAAAAGGAACACAAAAAATGGATCAAATGGCTCCTCGATGACCCTAGTAGGTCTAGTACAAGAGTAACTGGAATTTGAAAAAAAAATCAGAAGACAGCACAAAGGGCAGAAAAGAACTGTTTATATGAACAATAGCAGAAAACTTCTCAGAGATGGAAAATGAATGTAACATGGAGGTAAGAAAAACATACACAGAAGCTCAAATAGCCATGATCAGAAGAAAACCTCTTTATTCCACATACTACTTAAAATACCAGAAATGAAACACAAAAACAGAATTGTAAAGGCTGTTAGAGAAAAGCAATGAACTAACTATCAGAAAAGCATCAAAATTACAATAATCTTTCCCAACACAATCTTGAAAGGCAAGTAAAGCATGGAATGAAGTCTTTCAAACACTAAAAAAACCTTTGAACCCAGGTTGTTATATTCTGCAAAAATTGCTTCTCAAGTTTGATGAAGAAATAAGATATGGCCATGAATAAAGAAAACATAAAGAAATTCATGTTGTCCAAACCAACATTCCAAAACATTATCAAGGATTTTCTAGGAGAAGACAGTGCAACTAACATTGCAAAAGATCCCACTCAATGAACACATTGAGTAGGGATAGTAACTAAATAGGAGGGAAA
>NDGN011347044.1:0-20515 GCA_002564285.1 Tympanoctomys barrerae | reverse complement strand
TTTCAGAACCAGGGATTGAACTCAGGCCCTTCTGCTTGCCAGGCAAGTGCTTGTTCTACTAAGCCATCTCCCTGGCCCCAAAGTGAGATTGTTCTTTTTTTTTTTTTTCTAAATAGAATATTGTAAATATCACTACTTTGGGTGGATTCATGTCCAAGTATTTTCTGACTCTGTAGCTTCTCTTAATTCTGTTGCTTGTTTCCTTTGATATGAAAACTCTCCTTAGTTTTATCTATCTGCACTCATCTATCTTTGCCTTTGCTTTCTGTCACTTTGAAGTCTGTCACACAAAGTCAATCCAAATATCAGATGTTGCCAAATGGACCCTGTAACTTGGTGCTATTTTCTGTAATCTGTTTTTTTTTCCCCTCAGACATACTGACCACCCTTAAGAAAAATGAATTTGAATCTCTCTATTGATATTTGAATGATTTTAATCAACTGTGAAGGGTTTGATTGCTTCAGACTCTTCCAGGTGTAATGGAATTGTGTGATCTTTAAAAAGAGTAAGTGCTCTTGTCATCATCTTTAGCTTCAAATAAATTTAATTTGAGGGGTCAGTATTACAAAAGACTGGTGAGTCATGCGCTGAAGTGGCAGTGGTCTTGTCAGAGGAGAACAAGAACCCTGATCTTCTCAAGACACTGAAGTGATGATGAGAGGAGTAAGAGCCCTTACACATCGTTACTGTGAAAAGCAAAGTGGCATTAAGCTGAATTTGCAGTGTCCTTACCAGGACAAGCTTATAGCCTCTTAGAGATTAATAGCGTGGCTGCCAAGAGTGCCCTGGTGTCTGCACTGAGACGCCTCAAAAGAGAAACAGATGGTTTTTCTGTTTAAGTGGTAAGAATACTTATTTTCCCTATCTCTATTAGCTTTTCACTGAATCAATTAGATCGCTTTTCATTTGCTGAGAAAGGGTAGCTGTAATGTAAGGCTTTCTTTCCTCCTTCCTAATAAAGAGTAAATTGATTAGTAAACAGGTATTCATACATATTGGAAATGGCTAGCTCAAAGACCCACAATCATAAGCCACTCTGGGATACAGATTACTTACCTCATCTATATTTTCAAGTTGCTGACCAAAATTTATAATATGACATACAACTTCAATTATGTGGTTCTCTTTTCTCTTTGGTAATTGGTCAGTACCAAAGCATTCTTGAAAAATATTGGTATATAAATAAATAAACACCCATTTATCTTTCTGGGTGGTGTTATATGCAATAATGGTAATGGGGTAGGTAATAAGTAATGATAATAGGTGAAAAATCACATATTTTAAATTTCTTTACTAACCAATGAAAAGATTGCTTAAGTCTTGTCTGTTTTAGTACCAGTTTTCATAGCTAATGTCTAAGATGGGACTAGCTGATAAATTATAAATCTAACTCTTGTCAATTATTGAGCAATCCAAGAAAACTTATTTACGCTTTTGGCTTAGAGATTTTTCTCTATGTGCAAAGTGAAAATCAAGTTTAAGGACTCTACTTCACAAGAGTTTTAAGATATGCAGCATTTAAAACAAAATCTACACTTTCCCAATGCTAAAGTGCTATATAAATGTTTAATTATGTTAGTACTGATTAAAATGCCCAGTAGAGATACATTAGTCTTGCTCTAGACATTTTATTCTCCCTTATTTTGCAAGAAATTCCAGAAAAAACACACTGCACATTGCTCTTGATTAAACATTTACATAAATAAAGGTATTGGCACTGCTATTTTTGATTCATGTCTGAATAGCCTAGGGCCTAGGTACTTGTGTTTAAGTTTATTTCTCTGCAAAAACACCTTTCAGCTTATGTTGGAATGGTTCCTTAGCGATACTGGTTCCTTTTGAGGGTAATTTCAGGACAGCCATTGACGTTTTAGGTGTTACTACTAATTTCAGGATAGTCACTGATGTTTATTTAAGTGGCTGCCAGCTGCATGTTCTATGCCTGTCATACTTTCTTCATGAACAAGCCAACTAACAAGATGTGAATGGTTTACTAAGACAGAAGTACGCATAAAGAAAGATGTTTTGTAAGGTTGGACCCTTCAGCCCTGGCTGACAGATGAGAGGGCTTCTGCTATAGAAGACATGGGCTTAACCAGTATTTACAGCTTGAGGCCTGGGCAGAACTGAGTTTACCAAAGAATGTTTGGAGAAGTAAAATGGATCTGCCCGTTCCATAGTGTCTTCCCAGAGAACAACTCATCATGGCGCTCTGACTGGATAATTTTTATAAGTTAAGAAAACCCCCAAAGTCCATTTGAAATGTTTGTTTTAACTGACAGTTTATCAATCACTTAGGACCTGATAGCTGCTAACATGGCAAATTGATGTTTGTTTCCAAATGACTGCTTTTAATTAGACTGTCTAGCTCCTTGCTCTCCCCTGCACACTGCCTCCTGGGCACAGCGCACCTCAGTCTCAGGAGCGGAGAGCAAGTGTGCCTTGTCTGGCCTTTTTATCACTCTTCCTCATTCTTAAGCTGTGCCTCCTCAGGGTTGGGACCAGCAAGAAGTGCTATGCCTGCTTTTCTAGTTCATCTGTGAAGCGCGTCTCTACTGTGGATGCTGTCACTCACGCAGAGGCATGTTCCTCTCTGCCTCCATTCCCTTGTGCCTGGTCCAGGTGCGACATCCCAGAGCTGCTTGAGTTCCTGCACTGGCAGATGGCTCTCTTGGGTCTTGTCAGGACAAATGGAGGATGAGGGCCTGTTTGTTCCAGGGGAGTATGATGTATTTGTCCTCCGTGGGGACAGTCTCTCAGTTGAATCACGACTGACTCTGCTCTAAGTTTGTAATTTTGCTCAAATACAGACGCAGGGTGAATGGGTGTATTGCATGTGTACACAATGGGATGAGGTGCCAGTTTCCTGGCGCTGAGAGTTAACTTTTTCTTGGGGTTATCATTACCCGGATTGAGGAGGTGGACTCTGCATACATTTCTCATCCCTCGTTCATGCCTCCCACATCAACCATTGAGCCATCATTTCTGCTTAATGGGTTCTGCTCTGAACCTTGTTGAGTCCTACACACATTTACTGGAGACCTTGAGACTGAGAAAGCACTTAGTTATCAAGTATTCTTTTCAGAGCTGAGATCTTAGCCTCGTTCCAGGAATAAAGGAAAAGTGCTCTTTAATATCTTGCATTTTGTTTGACAGACCTAAAGGAACCCATTAGTTATGCTTTTTTCCCCTATAATCTAAGGGAAAAATTACTGTTTGGATCCAAATTAGCTTTCAAACTTGAGAGGTTTTTTTTTTTTTTTTTTTTTTTTTTTTTTTGGTGGTACCAGGGATCGAACTCAGGACCCTGCACTTGCCAGGCAAGCACTTATTCCACTGAGCTACCTCCCGGGCCCCTGAGAGCAGCTCTTGAGAAAGCCAGAGTACCCTCCACAAGCCCCGGGCCGCCTCTTTTTCAGCTGTACTTTGCCCTGGGCTCTGAAGAACGAACAGGATGAGAGGGTGCAGTGGGACACAGACACCCCAAGAAGACTGTGGACCGGGCTGGCAGGACGTGCAGCTTTGGGAGCTCCACTGTCCTCAGTTCAACCAGAAAATACAATTTTTGTCCTAACACTACCCTGACAACCCCTAACTATGTGAACTCATGATACAGACCGGACACACTTTGCCTTCCTGTCAATTCTGGGAGACAAGAGTGTTCTAAGTTTCCTGGACAGGGTATCTTCAGTGGGAGAGAATCAACGGCACACAAGCCACAGCTCACTGTCATCACTGAAAGCTCTGAAAGAGTCCTCCTCATGGGTTTGCAGTAATGGCCTTACTAAGCACTTGTGCAATGCCATCGCTGCTCTATGAACTCCTTTTCCTAATGTTACTGTAGTGACAGTTGTCTATTTCACAGAAGAGGCAACGGAAGCACAGAAAGGGACAGAACATTTGCCTCGGTCACACAGCTGGGAAACGGCCAAGCAGGAATTGCCATCAGCTGCTCAAATCCTGAGTTCACTTCTTGAAAATGTTTTATCGTGTACTTGCATTGGATTTTACAGTAAGAGGCTGATGCACAGGAGGAAAAGGGGATTTTTAAAAAGAAAAAGAGCTGGGGAGATGGCTCAGAATAAGTACTTGCCTGGGAGGTGCCAGGGCCTGAGTCCAATCCCTGGTTTTGCCAAAAAACAAAACAAAACAAAACAAAACAAAACAAAAAGTTGAGGTGTGATGTGTATACATACTGCCTCCACAGAGAGAACACGCATGGGGAACTGGTACTAATAAAGAAATAGTAACGCTATATTCTAATTTCAGAAATTCTATTTTCCTTTTCTCTCAAGCTACCGAGGCCAATTCTAGACAAATTTACATTCAGAACACCCACAATTCAGAGCCCAAAGATATATATGGTGGTAGAGATGAAAAATTAGCAAAAATAATCAGCTAAGTGAGTCATTTCCCAGGTTCTTTTTAAAATCCAAAGGATCTAGAGAAAAACATGACAATCAAACTTCCTTAGAGCCTGCTGCCTGTCATGTGGAATGGCCTGTGGGGAACGACCTAATTCCTGGGTGTCCAAAGTTCTCCGCCCATTGCCATGGTTACTGTCCTCTGCAACCACCAGGGAGTGGCCGCTCCTCCCACAGCCCCCAGGACAGTGGCTGCCTGGCCCTCACCTCTGCCAGGTCCCTCCGGCTCCCCCATCTGCCCCCACTTCCTTCACCTCAATATCGGTACTTTATCATGTGTGCAGATCCTAGATGAAAAGCTTTCTTTCTCTGCACTGAATTATCTCTGAATTTCTCAACAACAAATAAAACTTAGGGCTCCTGTAAGGCTGACAAGTGTTCTTTAGCCTCTGGCTTCTCAAACTCTCTTCTATCAGTTTCAGAAGAAACAAGATGGTTAAAAACATTAATTGATTCAATACTAAGTTCCTTAGACATATTTAGGGGTTCAAGGGTTAAGCATTTACCATAGCATAGAATAGTAGTTTAACACGGAGACCTACCAACATTTATTGTACTGGAGTTACTTTCTTATGAAATGCTTTTTCTTTTTTTTTTGGTGGAACCGGGGATTAAACTCAGGCCTACTGAGCCATCTCCCTGGCTTTTTCACTGTACTTTAAGGAAATATTATTGCTATACAAAGAACTTCACATGTCCCAATTAATTTTTCAACAGTTTTGATACAAAAGATTAGTATTTTAAAACTGTTTTGTCGCTAGTATAGGCTGGTGAGCAGCCAACAATTAGAAAACTGAAGTTTTCTTAAGGCCAGGCACATAGCTCAGAGGATTAAAGCACTTACTTAGGCAGACGCAGGAGTTGGAGGTTCTATCCCTGGTCTACCTTGCTGGCTCTGCCCCCGGGGCACGCTCAGATAGGAATGAGACTGGGTCTGGTGGTACATGCCTGTAATTCCAGCACTTGAAAACAGAAGGATCACTATGATCTGTGTAGTGAGACCCTGTACTAAATATATAAAAACAAAACAAAACAAAAACAAACCCCCCAAGTTTTAAGAATAGATATTACTGCTGACCTAGCATACACCAGGTATTCAGTGTATCATCTGAAGGCCTTTAGCCTTTTCTGGAAATGGTATCATTTCCCTCACTTTTAATATGATTTTGACTTTCAGTTTTATGACCTGAGAGTAGTACAAAAGAGTATCTTACTTCCATGGTTTCAGTTTTAATAAATCTACGATGGCTTTGTATTATTTGTCCAATTTGAACACTGAGAAAAATCATACCGTAGAAGTATTCAGAAAGATTTCATTTGAAAATAAAGTACGAACTCTGCATTTTGTTAATATTCATTTTATAAAATACCTCAAAAGAACAGAAAAAATACTTGGTTACATAAAAACAGAACTGAAAAAGAATGAATAAAATATAAATTAATTGAACACATAACTATTTTGCCACTTCAGACACATTTTTAAAAAAGTATTAAAACAACATAGTAGTAACTGGAAAGGAAACCCTTCACGCTATTGCTTTTTCTGGAAACTTCTCAGAAGCACTAAAATTCCAGGTTGACAGGTAGTACCTGTATTATTTAAAATATACTGTAATTTGCTTCCAGATCTGTCATTTTAACAGAGACACTTTAAAACCAGATTATGTAATTCAGTGCAAATTAAAATTTCAAGTTGAAAATCTGAGAAAAGTGATATACAAGAAATGCTTCTGGAACTGAAAAATTAAGTAAATTCACATTATGAAGAAACTTTTGGGAACTGTTCTTGCTGTGTGAAACACTGAATTAGCAAGGGGCCCTTTGGGGTTGCACTGAAGGCTGTGTCTACACCACATCTGTCTGCATCATGGGCAAGGGGAAGTGGACGGGGCAAGCTGAAGGTCAAATTTGGGGAGGTTCACATTAAACAGAAAATGTTTCTACTTTAGAAATGGCTGTAGTACATCAGATACCAAAGGAAAAACAAGACTGGACATAAATTTACTGAAATATTCATGAAGATAAACGTATTTAGTGATGAGGATTAATATTGGCCATGATTTTAATCTTGCAGATTTTAAATATTGGCTTCAGATCCATGAATGCCTTGTATCAGCAAATGTTGAGAATGAGGAGGAATGTCTAACTTTGTGGATCACAGTGAAGCCAAGTCTGGGTCGTCTCTAAGCACTAATAGGTAGTTTTATAATGAAAAAATATTTTTGTTTAAATATTTCTTTAAAAATATTCTTTTTGAGAGTGATGTCATAGGCAATATGCAGCTATGAGTTTTCATGGCAGTGTTTGAGAGAATGTTTGCCTCTTTCCATTCTATTCTGTATGACTCTGCAATTCACTATTGTTATAGACAATATTAATGAGTGCTACTGAGTACAAGATGCAGTTTGTGGTGGGGGCTAGACTCATGTTTGCAAATAGTCCCCCTGCCCTGAACTCTGGTCCAACTTTACAACACTGTCAAGTCTTTTCTTTTTAACTTCTCACTGAAAATTTCAATGTATTATATGAAAACTGAATGAAAACGTACTATGCTTTGTGACATTCTTATATCATTCCCTCATCCATTAAGAATGCCATGGCAATATTATCACAACACAGTGACACTTCTGGCTTATAGCCTGTACCCACCATCATCAACTCATAATAAAGCCAACATGACATCAAAACTAGTAAACGAAAATTCAAGATGACACAACTTGGAGTTCAAAAAGCAATAAAAAATTATCCAACGCTGTTTCCAATGTACAAAAAACTGAACTCAGACCTGCTCACAGGAAGAATATATAATGCAAATTAAAAATTTCCCTTTAAGGACAAAACTAGTTCAGAATCACAGAAATTCATTTAAGTGCAAAAATTATTAAAGGCTTGCACACATCCCCAAGTATCTTCACCTCCCATGAGCACAGCACTGTACAAACAGGCACACGCCACCTTGCAAAGAAACGCTGTCATCCCCTCCCTGGGTCAGCCCAAGCCTTGCATACCAACTTTGCCAGATCTGCCAGATGTCGGCTGTGTCCTCTTGAGTCCTGACTGCAAACTAATGCATCACACTGGGTGTGAAGAGTGGCTGACACATGCATAAACTCACACTTAATCCGTACTTAGAAAATGTCCAGTGGGCTCAAGCATTTTTCAGAGTTTTGTCTCAATTCTCTAAATTCTCATTAGGAGTAAGAAAAGAAAAAAAGTAGGTTTCTGGAAAATTTTAAAGCTCTGGTGCCACCCTTCTAGGTTTTGTCCACCACAGACTTTTGCCATCAAAATTCATCTTTAAAACATGATACTGGAATCAGCTCATGAGTTTGTGCTTTAAAACACAGTGCCAAGAGTACACTGTAGGGGCACGATTAATATCTAGAGATTTATTCAAAGTAGTAACACAGTTGCTAAAGGAACAATTGTAGTTCTGCAAAAAAGCAAAGCTATATATTACTCTCACCTGACTGGAGGAGGGAGCAATGGGGACTAATGAGATTCTGCGAATTAAATACAAACGCTAATTTGACTGGAGAGAAAATTACTAAGAACTTTATAAAAAACAAAACAACAAAACCCAAACCCCCACAAAACCCAACAAAGCTTCCAAAGCACAACTGCCACAGTAGCATCGGCACTTAACAGTGCATTAAAGACTGACTGTTTCCACCGCAACAGCTCCTGCAGCCGTTAAGAACTGTGGCGTATGGTATAATCTCTCAATAGGAACAGACCTCTACTTGACTTTGGAGAAGGTACAGTGCATCTGTGACTTAGCTGAAGGGTATTCGTGTAGGGAGGTGGCCCTCTTATTCAGCATGCCTGAAAGTAAGGCAGATATAAATACGTGAGGAGCTCATTCAAAAACTTCATTGGGGTATATTCTTGTGCAAGTGAATCTGATATCTGTAGTAGCTGTTTTCTAGTACTTTAGATTTTTGCAGTGCCATAGTGCTCCTGGGATGAGAGAGAGATAATGTGGAAAACTAAAAGTTATGAAACTTAAACTACCAAGGCAAGCTCTCCTATATTAGGTAAAAACCCCTTATAAAAGGCAGTTTATTAATGAAATGTTTTATACATTCAGGTTTTTTCTCATCTCAAAAATGATGGTTTCCAAAGAAAAGACTCAGTAGTGAAGACCATACACATAGTTTTTTGCATTAGTTTGATATGTTGAAAGTCAGACCCTTTAAAGCATTTTGTAACTGGTAGAAATGGCATTGGACCTGGGGTGGGGAAGGATGGAGATGGCGGAGATCAACTTGAAGAGGTGATGTTGCTGTTGATGTGGACAGCAATAGAGGTTATGCTTATGAGAAATGTTACAGCAGACCGGACCGCTTTGCCAAGGGTCGGTCAATAGCACAGTACAGGAATCAAAAACACAGACTGCAACTTTGCCAACTTGTAAACAAGGAAAAGCATTTCACAGATTCAATTTTCAAGGGAAGTAAACGTCTTTAAATTATTTTTGTCAGTTCAACCCTGATTTAAAAGTATGGCTAGCAACGCAAGGGGCGCAGTATCGACGTCCTCAGCACGCGGCACTCAGAACGACACCGGGCTCCTTCCTCAAGATGCTGCGTGGGGAGGCGGCCCCCTCGGATTCCACCGCAGTCTTCTCTCTCCGCACTCCCGGAATATTTGTCAACTGCTCTGCATTCTGGCATTTATAGTTCTGGCTGCTATAGATTTAGGCGCGGGGAGACTGGAGGAGGGATGGCAAATTCTCGAAGGATGCTGCGGGCCACTTCGACATTATTCTGGGCGATCTCTAAGGCTCTCTTTACCTCTTCAAAGGCATATCCCTCTCCCATGAGTTTCGCAATTTTTGCATCGACATTTTCCAGTGCTGCCTCGGGCCCGTGGGGCTTTCTGTGGTGGATTTCTGGTGCAGTCCTGCGGGGTCTTGGCTTGGGAGGTCTGGCTGGTGCTTGTGAACCATCTGCGGAAATTTCACAAGACAAATACCATTGAGACAGTGCCACAAAAATGAAGGCATTAAAACAAAATAGTTTTATCTCTCCATCTTACGCTAAAACACTATTTTTCATTGTCTTTGCAAATAAAATCATTCTTTCTGTAGACCAAGAAACTTACAAAATCACTGATTCCATATTTTATTTTTTAAGACATATGACAGAAACACATATAGAATAAATCAAAACCATTGTCTAAGAAATGATATTCTCAGATATTCACAGCAGAACGCCCTCAAAATGGCCTATGTTGTACTTATGTAACAACACAACTACTCTGAGAAACACATGTCCTAGGGTGTCTATCTTATTATTTTTTTAAAAGATGAATCACATAAGTATTGCTATTTATTTTTTGCAGTGCGAGGGATTGAACTCAGGATCTTGTGCTTGCCAGGCAAGCGCTTATTCTACTGAACTATCTCCTCAGCCCTGCCTATCTTATTTTTGAAGTTAATGTTATACCTTATTTATATTATAGAACAAGAAATGAAAAAGAAAACTCTATGATTTTCCACTATTAGTCAAGAGGATAAAGCGAATCACATCCAGTCCTCTGCTCACTCTCTGATCACAGATCCCAACATAGAAGTGTTGCAGGAAATAAAGCCAACTGAGGAGAAGCCCTGGGGGTGGAAAGCTGCACTCTGGACTGTGTCTGGATGATAAGAGTTTCTTAGAGCAGTGCCTGTGACCCAGTACTCCTGAGAAAATTAACCATCACACAGAGCATGGGTTACTCTTGTGCACATAACCACACACTCGCACTGTAATTTTTTTTTTTTTTTTTTTTTTTTTTTTGCGGAACCGGGGCTTGAACTCAGACCCCTGTGCTTGCCAGGGAAGTGCTTATTCTACTAAGCCATCTCCCTGGCCCCTCGCACTGTAATTTGAAAGCCTAGATTAAAATGAAACTTAAAAGAATGTCAAATTCATGACAGGAAAAACATTTATAGACTTAAGACTGTCCAGACAACAGTATTTGCTTAGCGGCTTTCTCCATAATCGCTGCCAAATATCAAATGATAAACCTACTGTCACATTAAGGGAGACACTGAAGTCGCAGTTGGTGTCTCACACATGACGCAGCCATTCTGACCCTGCCTCCTGCTGCCTCGCTGTTTCTTCAGTAGCAGCAAGAGCCACTGTAGGCTTATATTTGCAACAGTGATAAAATTCAAACCCACAAAATTTTGTTTCATATTTTATTATCTTATTGTTTAATTTTATGTATTTGGTACAGGGTCTCACTACGCAGCTGGGACTCGTAGTGATCCTCTTGTTTTCAGCCTCTTCAGTGCTGGGATTACAGGTGTGCGCTGCCACACCCCACACCTGGTCTGTTGCTGGCTCAGCACGCCACTGGGGTGGCGTTGGCAAGGCATGTGATGCCGGGGTTTGCGCACGTTTTCTTTTTGAACAAAGAGTACAATACTTTGCTGTGCGCAGGTAACTTGGAAAGAATGTCATCCCATTCACAATTTTGACAATAGAAATGATCACACATATAAAAGATTCTGGTTTTATCTTAAAACTTTGGTTTTTTAATAGAGCAACATCCAGGTTTTAAAAAATCATGCCTGCAGATAATGTATACTAAACTATGTACATATGCAAGAACACAGAATTTCTGGGCCTTCCTAAAATTCATACTATTTTTTGCACCTCTAATTAAACAGCTAAATTATTATGGGCCACAAAATTGCATTTTTAGTATCTTTTGAGATTATATTTTCATATTAAGTATTTTCATTATGCAGAGACAGAGGATAAATTATACTTTGCTTCAAACAATTTGCAAAAACGATTAGTAATCCTACCAAGTTTTATTTAAATTACTATAAAATGCATGCATTTAAATAATCTGTTCTGAGATACTTTTTTATACTTTTATTTTTAATATAAAGTACAGACATGAAACACAAGTCTAAACATATGCTAATATTTTTTAAAGATTTCTATTGTTATTTTGTTTTGGTACAAAATACTGAGAAAGGCACATGAATGTTACACACGTCTGAAAAGAAAGCAAGAAGGTTATTATGACCTCTAGGGCCACAGCTCTTTGTACAACTGGTGTCCTAGCTTCTTTGTGGCTGATAATGTCCTAGCTTCTTTGTGGCTGATAAAAACCCAACATTCATAATGTACAGAAGAAGGGCTTTGATTTCCTAAAGGTTTCAGCTCATGAGTGGCTGGCTCCAGGGCAAAGACATCAGAGTGGAAGAGCACGGTGAAGCGAAGCGGGTTCGCTTATGATGGTCCTGAAGCAGAGCGGGAAAGAATACCAGAAGGCAGCAGAGGGACTAGCAACCGGAACAGTAAGCCAGACTACGCCACACCAAGACCTAAACACTCCCAGAAGTGGATTCCACCCGCCCCTGGATAGATCCCAAAGCCAGTCACAATGAAACTCTGTACTACCCCACAGCTGGTAATCACTTCTAACCAATTAGAACTTTTAGTTTTACTATAAATATTTATCTTTGTATTTTGGCAAATATATGTAGGTTTTGTATCTTTGATACAATATGTATGTATCTTTGATCTTGGCAGATAACACTAAAAAGCATGGAAACTATTGCCAGTTCAAAAAACAGGACGAACCCAGGAGGACAAGACAGCTGACTCAAGTACCCATAATTCTCCAAAAACTAGAACCAAGTTAACTGGTAGATAGCTGTAATCTGAAGTTACACAGAATGCAGGAACTCAGCAACACTGACTAGAACCCTGTTAAGATTCTGAAACCTGGCACCATAGTTTAGTAAGAGAAAGAGAACACACAAGCATATGCCAAGTTGGCTCCACACCAGGGAAAGGGAAGTCTCCCCTTTGCAGGAGTAAAGAAAAACCTCTTTCACTGTGGATGCTGGCAGTCCTAGCCTCTGGCAAGTTTCACAATCCTCAGTGGTCTGGAACCAGTAAGGTGGTTATAGCTTGTGTCTATGTGACCTCCAGTCCCTACCATGCAGTCATTGGTGGGAGTTTAGAAAGTAGCTAGATTACTGTGTGAATGCAGACTAATAGAGAAACTGGGATATTACGGATATGGACAAGGGATGCCCCACCCTGGGAATGGTAGCCCCAGTCAATAGGCTTGCAGCCTGTATAGAACATAAAGAGACAGAAAGCAGGCAGGCAGGCTGCTGCTTGCTGCCTTTTGCCTGCGCTGTTATGCCACGGGCTGTCTGTCGTCCATGATACCCTTCTGCCACAGAGCCAGCTGACTATGGACTGAAACCTCTACAGAGGGTGTTATAATTAAATCTACCTTTAACTTTTGGTACTGGGTATTTTGTCTCAACAACAAGTAAAATAACAACAGTAGTCTTGAACTGGAAAAGCGTCTTCTGGTATTATTTCTTGGTGAACAATCAGGGTTCTGCAGCCAGACACTGTCATGAGAAAAGGCTATTATCTGAGTTAGGACTGATTTAGGGGTGAGAAGCCCCTGCATATTCCCAAACATAGGATCCCACAGACATTCTACTACACTGGTTCCAGGATAGTGGCCCAAAAACCCAAAGTGGTCAAACACAGGGCCCGTGAATGTCACCAAAGCCAGTGAGTGCATTGCATCACAGGAGAAAGGCCCTGTGATGGGGAGGGGACAGGCAGCTTCAAGAAAGAAGAGATCAGTGTTCTTGCCCTTGGAGACCATGGAACTAGCTACCTGCATGGACACTTATGCCGATGCCAAGATTGAAGCCAAGTGGCAACGGGGTGTGTGGTACCCTGCTTATATTACTTACGTGCCTCTTCCTGACTGGGCCGGGAGGCATTACCATGGTTCCCACTGCTGTTGCCCCACAAGGGTGTGCTAAGGGCCCTGAGCATCTCCATGATTTCACCTTTTGCCTGGACTCCAGGTACATACAGGGAGCCAAGCATAGCTCTGCAACTCTGCTCTACTCCTATGGGGACAATGCCATAGGATAGCAGAGAAAACACCACAGTTCCTGCTGCCACCAAACTGAGGCAGTTGCCAATGTGCATCTCACTGGATACTGCTGTCAGGACAATCTGTGCTCTCACCACCACCTGACCAGAAGACAGGTGCCTCAAGACCCTAACCACTGTTGGTGCTGCCACTACCAGAGTCATCTACTAACAGCTGGCATCAGAAGGACCTGCAGTAAGCCCACCTTCTGAGAAGGCCATTATTCCCACTGCGGGAACCACACAGTGATCGCTTATATCCACATCTGTGGATGTCACAACGTCCTGAGCTGCTAGTGTCTGCACTCTTGCAGGTCCACAGAGAAAGAGGGTCAAACTGACCTCAACACTAACTAATCATAGTGGAAGGGGATAGGGGGACCCCGCTCTGCACTCCGCTGAACAGTGAAACTGCATGGCAACAAGCAGATGGCAAGACTACCTTCAAGAGAAGCTGTGGGCAAAGAAGGCCAGCCCATAAAAGCAGGAGAGGGACTTGATCCACCAGATGCACAAATCTAAACATAGAAACATAAGAAATTTGAAAAATCAAGGTAATATGATGTTCCCAAAGAATATAATTACCCTTTGGCAATGGATTGCAAAGAAATGAACTGGACAGAATACATGACAAAAAATTAAAAGAATGATCATAAAAAGTTCAGTAAGATCTAAGAGAATACAGATAATCAAGTAAGTAAAATTAGAATAGACACTCCTGAAATATGAATGAGAAATTGAACAAAGAGCAATTTTAAAAGAGCAGCAAATCTTGGAAACGAACTTAATTTAAAAAGAAAAAAAAAACAGAAAGTCTCAACAATGGACTATAACAAGTGGAAGTAGTAATATCTGAATTTGAAAGAACTTTGAAAATATTTCATCTAATAACAACAGTAAAAATTAAAGCATTCAAGATCTTCACAACACCACTAAACAAGCAGTCACATTCCTGAAATACTCAAAGACAAGGAGATAAAAGTTAAAGGCATAGAAAACTTATGCAGTAAAACAACAACAGAAACTCCCCTAATGTAAAAAATACTGACATCCATATATAGAACCACAAATGGCACTACCAGAAAAGATCTTCACAGAATACTGTCCTCAAACTGTCAAAAATTACAAGACAAATAATTTTAGAATATAAAAGAAAAAAAGCACCCAGACACATTTAAGGGTATATCACTAATAGCCTATTTCTCAACAAAAACTTTACAGAACAGAAGGGAATAGGGGATATATTCTAAATTTGAAAAGAAAGCAACTGTTAATAAAGATTATACACTTATCAAGGCTATTCTCTGGAAGTGAATGAGAAATAAAGACTTTTTTCCCCCGGCGGAAACGGATTGAACTCAGGCTCTTGCTCTACTGAGCTATCTTCCCGGCCCCTAAACACCTTCTTGACAAGCAACCGAATGAACGCATAACCCCTAGGCGAGCCTACGGGAGGGCTATATCCAGAAATAAAAGAATCAGGATAACTAAGATGACGCAGAATGTGAGAGCATAAATTCCCATAGCAAAGTCATAAAATACAATCAAACACTTTCTAGACAGCAAGCCATCAAACCATAAAAAGAGAGAAATAACAAGGAATATTCAAATCAACTAGAAGATAATCAACAAAATGACAGGACTTAGTTCTGACCTATTAATAACCACCTTGAGTGGAACAGATTAAATTTTCCAATTACAAGGTGCAGTGTGGCTGAATGGATTAGGAAAACAGAAGTGATCCAATGTTGTGCTGCCTAAACTTTAACAGTGAAGATATACACAGACTGAAGTAAGAGATGGAAAAGTACAACAAGCAAATGAAAAACTAAAAGATACAGTGAGCCGGGGAGATACCTTGGCGGTCTAAGTGCCTGCCTGGCAAGTGCAAGGACCCGAGTTTGATTCCTGGTACCGGCATGCTGTGCTGGCACTGGAATCCTGGGTATGGTGGCACATGCCTGTAATCCCAGTGCTGGGGAGGCTGAGACAGGAGGTTCACTATGAGTCTGAGTTGCATAGTGAGACCCTGTACCAAATAAATAAATAAATACAATTTAAACAAATTTAAATGGAGTGGCTATACTTATGTGGCAAGATAGACTTTAGGAAGAACACTGTAAAAAGAGATGAAGAAGGTCACTGTATAGTGCTTAGGGAGCATTTCAACAAGAAGATGTAACAACTATAATTCTGTATGAACCTAGTGTCAGTGCATGCAAATGTATAAAATAAGCACTATTAATATTTAAGGCAGATGTGTTCCATTTAATAATGGAGGAGAATTACGACATTTCACTTTCAGCAATGGGTAGATCATCCCAGAGCCCACCAACAAGAGCAGCAATATCAAAATTAGACAATTAGACTATAGATCAGCGATTGGGAACTGTTTTGCATGGCAGCATGCATGCCATAGGTTCACCACCACTGCCATTCATCAAGTAGATTTGACAAATATTTAGAAAACTGTCTGTCCAACAACTGAAGAATATATACCCTTGAACAAAGCAGAATAGATGCCAATAACAAAATGCAACTATACAGATGTTTGGAGCCTGAGGAACTTTCAACGAATAGTGAGTGGGTCATCAAAGTCAGAAGGAAATTTAAAAATTTCTAAAATGAAAATGGAAACACCATATATTAAAACTTGTGGGAGAAGCAAAAGCAGTACTAAGAATGAAGTATACAACAATACGTGCCTACATCAGAAAGAAAGATCTTGAATGAACAGTCTAAGGATGCAGCTTAAGTATTTAGTGCAGAGGCCCACCAAGAAGACTTTCCTTTAAAGAAGAGCAACCGTCTCATTCTGCCTAACGCAGGCCCTGCTTCCACAGACTGATGTGTGCAGAGCTGGCCGAGTTTCTCCCTAGCCCTCAGCTGGCTTTAAGCAATGCATTTATTTTCCTTTCCGACTCTGATGACCCACTATTCATTCAACATTCCTCAACGAGACTATATTTTTGAATTCTTTAAAATACTCCTTTCTTAGAAAGCTTAGCCATAAAGTTAAAATAAGTTGAATTTACAAGGAGTAGTAGCAATCTTACCAGAAATGTCAGGTAAATTTTAAAAGCTTTAATTAAAGACAGATTATTTATTGTAAAATAAGCCTCAGGAGAGTCTTGAAGGTACCAAATTCTGAGTGCAAAGGCAATCCTGAAGGCCAAACCAGTCTCTCCATTGGAGTGAACTAAACTAGTGGGTAGCCAGGAAGCCCTCACAGCTGCACCTGAACAGACCTAAGCTGGAGACACAGCACCATAGTTTTTGTGGTTTTACTGTTGTTATGACTCATATCTAGATATCCACCAAAGGCCTCATGGCTTAGAGCTGGGGGTGTGGGAAGTTACTGGATAGCAGGTATGCGGGTCATGTGTGCGACACTGGACAGCTAGTGCCAGCTGTGGTGACGAATGCATTCAAGGGGAAGATCCACCTTGGGTATAGGTGGCACCAACCAACTGGCTTTGGCCTGAAGGAATAGAAAGGGAAAGGAGGAGGATGTCCTGCTGCTTCCCACTGCTCTCCCCTCTGCTGTGCTGCCATGCTTGGGGCTAGCCGACTACTGCCTGAAACCTCTGCAAATTGTGAGCCAAAAAAACCTCTTCTACTTCATCCCAGCAGTGAGACAGTAACTAAGATAACCGTGTTTGTAAACACTTTAGGGAGCACACTGAAATAGTTGATGGTACAAATAGCTGAGATGCTCCAAGTAATAAGCAGTACTATTTTATCACTTATGTAAATAATAGCTTAGGCTTTTTCTATAACTGGCTATTTGGAGATATTTCAGCAAGGTTTGTTACAGTTCTTTCTGAAATTTCTAATGAAGAGCTAACTGAGTTTCATGAAACTTGAAATCATATATGTGACTGATACTCCTCTGGGGTCTACAACACTACATATTTTATATCAAACAATGATGCCGTAGGCTGGGGAGATAGCTCAATGGCATAAGCACGTGCCTGGTAAGCACAAGATCCTGAGTTCAACTCCTGACACCCAGAAAGAAAAAAAAGAAAGAAAAAAAAAAAGGAAAGAAAAAAAAAGAATGAAGTTGCAAAGAGTGTTGGGCCACAAGTCCTCCTATAACTTGAATATATTTCTTTTAATCAAGATTTGTGTCGGCTGGCAAGATAGCTCAGCAAAATAAGCACCTTTCTAGGTAAGCGCAAGGACCTGGGTTTGATTCCCAATACCACATGCCATGCTGCCATAGCCCCCAGGCGTGCTGAGCAAGCCACCAAGACTGGGAATGACTGGGTGTAGGTCTGTAATCCCAGTGCTAGTGAGGCTGAAAACAGGAGGATCACTACAAATCCAAGCTTCATAGTGAGACCATGTACCAAATACATACATTTAAAGAAAAAAAAAAAAAACTTGGTACTTTTCATGTACTTTTCTCAAAGTTATATTTCAATATGGTTTCTTAAAGGGAGTTTCCTTATGTTGTATGGAGGCTGTCAGCTATTTTCTCCCCTTGGTTTAATGTTTTAACTTGTTATACCATTAACTAAAACTACATGCAGCCCACAGGCTTATTTGAAACCTCTGTGGTACTCCAAGTAAATCGATAAAAGAACATGGAACAAAATTTGAACATGTTGGGGCCGGGGAGATGGCTCAGTGGAATAAGTGCTTCCCTGGCAAGTGCAAGGGCCTGAGTTCAATCCCCAGTTCTGAAAACAAACAAAAAAACAAGTTAACACCACTTTTTGTGCTTTCCTGAAATGTCAAAGATTTATAAATGGAATTCTGCGCGCTCTCTCTCTCTCTCTCTCTCTCCCTCTCTCCCTCCCTCGCGCTTGCTTGCCAGGGAAGCACTTATTCCACTGAGCCATCTCCCTGGCCCCTGCATTTTCTATGCATAGCATCACATAAGTGTGCTCATACTGATACCCCTCATAGAAGTGCATTATTTATCTTGATTCCAAAGTTATGAAGTTTATTAGTATTATTTTTCTGGAAGCAAAACAGTGCCATTTTATTATGAAGCTTACGAGTCTGACTTATCTTTACTGCAGTGGAATATTCTACGTGGTAGTTGGCATTCGAGCACTTACAGCAGCCCCAAGTAAGCCACGCAAATGAACAGCATTCTTAATGCTAGTTTTGTGCTGGTATTAGTCTAAAGATATTTCTGTCTTAATGAGAAAATAAGAGAACACAACACTTCTCTGTCAAGGGATTCCCCCCGTTTCACAAATGTGTTAAGGCAAGTAAGATAAATACATAAATCTTGAGTGAATTAATGTGGCTGTGCTGACTGATCTTTCTAACCTTTTTCATTTATGTATTTGGTACAAAGTCTCACTACACAGCTTAGACTTGTAGCGATCCTGTTTCAGCATTCCTAGCACTAGGACTACAGGCATGGGCCACCACGCCCAGGTTGCAGGGCCGGCAGGGCATGTGGTAGCGGGGATCAAGCCTGGGTCCTCGTGCTTGCCAGGCAGGTGCTCAGATCACTGAGCTGTCTCCTCTGCCCACCAAAGGTACTATTAAGCCTGTTTTCTCTTTCCCTGAAGCATTTATATGGGCATTTCTTTCATAGAAGCTTTACAAGCAAAATGCAAAGGTGATAAAAACACTTACAGAGCCAACACTCTTCAAATTCCACAAACACACCAACCAAACAACCAGAAGCCAGGTGCTGTGAAAAACAGAGGCTGTCCTCCAGACGGCAGCAGCCTCAGAACTACCATCAGCCCGCTCACCTGATGAAGGAGGAAGCTGGTCGTAGTCCTGTGATGCTCTGCTGGGCTTGCCGTTTTCTCCTGGTAATCTTCTAGCAGGAGGCAAAGGAACTTGGCCGCTTGCTGGATCAAAAAATGGATCTTAAAAAGAAATAATTTTGAAATTAAAGAGATTATTTCTGTTGATTGGCTAAGAAAAACCTGAGAATTCCTTTATACAGATTATAGCTTTCAAAAATAAATTAGAAAACTAATCTTACAACTAATATGCGCCACCTTCTACTCTGCATGCATATTCTTAAACTAATTCACTTGCTACAATGTGCTCTTCCCATTTATTTCTGGGTAAGTTTGTATTTATAACATTTAAAAAACTCATAGTCATCAGAGTTCTTATTTAATTATAAAATTGCTAGTGATAAAGATAGTTTCTATACCAATCAACTCTTTGAATGAATAGAAGCTCTTTGAAATAAAAATAGTTTGAATCTTTCCTTTTAGTCTTATCTAATCACTCAATCTAAGTATTAGGCAGACAAAACTCTTTAAAACTAACCTGAAATTTGGGTTTTGTGGGGATTAAGTGAATTTATATATCTAAAAATCTTCTGCACATTTAAGTGCATATAATAATGCTCATATGCTGGATCTTCTATGCTAAGAATCAGAATTGTTTGCTGGCTTAGTGAAGAGTAAAGACATTTGTTAAGACCCGTGCTCTTACTAACACGAAGGCTTGACTGTTCATTAAATATACTTTATCACCTTAGCAGTCAGGAATAGGGTGTCTGAAATTGTTAAAAATATAAATTATATATAAATCAAAATTATTTTACTATTAATGATGTTTACTAATTGGCACTAAAAGGGAGAAAAAGATGTTTTCAGTGTAAATGCATTAAATCATTAGGACTATGAGCCAAAGTGGTTTAAGGTTAATTAGGACAATGTGGGATTAAATCATTAGAGCTGAGTCCTTCTCTAAGTAGATAAGTATTATCTCTGAAATCAGGATTCACCAGAACTTTCTCTGGCTGTCACTCTTGCTGGCAGGCTCTCCAGAGATAGTGCTAAGTCCAGCACTGGGGATCTTGCCTCCTTCTGTTTAATTCATATCTCCCAAGTTTAATACATCAATACTTGATGGAAAATACCTGATCCATGTTATGTCTAAGATGTCTGATATTCAGACAGATGGTGAGGTTAAGCTCAACTGCCTATGTTGTAGGATAGTAATAATAAGCTTCTCTTCTGGAGGGTTAACAACTTAAGTTTGCAGACCAAAAATTAAAGAGAATGGCTGCAAGGACAGCTAACATTTTGGCCCTTGCTTTTCAAGGTCAGAGAGGACTCAAGACATAGGAGAATCTGTACTACAACATCCTGTAATTCAACTGTGTCCCAAATTTTCTGATCAAGGAGATTATGGGGCCACAGAGGAAAGTGATCGATAATGTA